>JAHZNE010000233.1:0-49423 GCA_027744055.1 Callyntrura sp. NNG-2020 | reverse complement strand
AACCCTTTTTATTTAAAAATGATCGTCTTTATGTTAAATAATGTTAATATTTTACAGATATATATCGCACTGATCTTTATATCACTTAATTCAAAGTTGGATACCGTGTTGCATACTATATTTTTCGATTTCGGTAAGATAGAGTTTACTGGACGATAACAGATTGTTGTGTATAGTGAACCTTTTTTTAACCTAAACGTGTCGCAGGACAGTTCTAAAGAAGAAAATAGATGCCGGACCTAAACCTACATTCACTGTGGATATTTCCATTTGAATATCGGAGATCTAAAAACAAAAAAGAAACAAGACTCCCAATAAAATCGTGGTGTTCGGCAATGATGACAATTTCATAAAGCATTGACTCCTTTTTAGAAATTGTTTTGATCTTTTTGGGATTCTCTTTGCAATTGCCGGGTCAAGAAAGACAGGGTTAAAACTCGAATAAAAAGATTTGACAAAAAAAACAACTGCTTAAATTCTTCTTCCTTACCTAGTGACGACGGGTTCCGGTAGCAATATTTGCAATGCCACCCCAGAAAACTGGTGGTGAATGCGGTAAGGGAACTCATTAAAGTTAACATCATCTGTGATTATGTCTATAAGAATTGAAGCATTTAAACAAAAAGTGGTGCTACAAAGTAAAATGGAGGTAAAGCAAAAAGTTGATGTGGTATTTTCCGTATTAAATTGTATTTTCCGCTAGATATGTGGGAGTTTGTGAGCTTTCTATTTGTTTCTTAGCAGCAAGTATACCGTACTGTCAAAAAATTAGTTGAAATTTCCTTATTGTTTGCAAAAACCAACAAAAAAGGTGCTAAAAAATTGAAAATAGGTGTTTAGGTGCTTAAACCTCAAAATAGGTGAAATCAGGAAAAATAGGTAGCTTCCATAACGCTTAAAAAGTCATGACACATCCACATACGAAACATGAACTCGCTAGCTTTAACATACAAAATAGGCGGAAACCTAAAGATCTCATCCCTACTAATCACAAAATCACATGCGCCGTAGCACTTTCATGCACTTGTTTGTTTCGGGGAATGTATTGGCGTTGCTGATTTCATCTACTGCTATATTTCCTTGACATTTATTAGGAGCATTCTGATTTTTACTGTAATTGAAAATGCACGCTTATCCCATCAGTCACAGAATCGCATTTATGTCCGACTTGGTCTTGTAATCAGGTAGATCATCCCTCAACAACGGACTACAGGGAATTTCAAACGCGATCCTGGGAGAGATATCGGCACATTGATACTTTACTACATTGATACTTAAGTTAATCGATAAATAGAACGTGTTTGGGTTTTGAGAATGCGATTATTATCCTACACAGAAATTAATAAAACGAGGGTAGATTTCCTGTGGGTTGGTTTGGGATCAGAAAGATTCCATAGCTAAAAACCCAGTCATATTATGCGCATCATGTCGATGAGCTGTAAAAACAGTTTTCTTTCTTTCGTTTTTGTCTTAATTTTCCCTCTTGTTTGAAACAACTGTTCTCATCCTAGTCGGCATTGAGAGTTTGGTAGTAATATATATTATCCAACTAGATCGACTGATTACTGCAACAAGAATCCCATTTAAAACCTCCTTCCTACTATTTATGCTGGTTCATTTCCAAATTATCCGAAGAAATTATTTCAAACTGAGTGCAAGTTTCCACATACAAGAAATATAAGTAATATACACACTCACTGTTTTCTAAATCCGAGGATATACGGAACATGCAACACGAGGAAAGGATTGAAGGATGCCTCTGTTTGTTATTGTGGAGAGAAATCCTTGAGAAAAAAATTGTAGAGGACATAATAATAATCAGAGACAAAGAAAATTACAGGCGAAAACCATGACAGAAGTTTATTGTAAAATGGGTGGCAGAAACCGTAGCGACGGTGCATTACTTTTTTATGCACTACAACAAGGGTTTTTTTGGGTCTTTTCCTTTTAAGAGATACATATCTCTTGAAGCTAGATTGGATACGACGTTTTGCGGAAGAACAATGGTCAATAATGTTGCTTTGTGTGAATACACATGTGAAAAATATGTTTAGCTTCGGTTAAGGGCGTATATTAGCATGAATTTTTTTAAATCTTGTTTTAAATAGGCCGCTGCTGTGTGTTTTTTCCTTATGATACACGGCGGACTCTTTACAATTTCTCTGGAGCTCCAAAGTTAACACCCTGCACGTTTTCACAAACCGCCTGTGCTAAGCATTACTGCTATTTCCTTCCTTGTACTCTGTGAGCCACCTTTCATTACATGCGTGTTACGGCAATTTCCTGTCCTGTGACATGAAATGAAAAAGTTCTTCATTTTGAGGAACATTACCATTGGTAGCAAACCGGAAAGCGGATTCGGGAAGATAAATGAGAAGACAAAAACAGCTTGTTTTTAACGGTCTACTATATGGGTTGATCCGATTATTATGGGATGAGAAGTTGACTAGCGTGAAGAAAACATTCTTCTTTCCTGTCTCGACTGTTGTGAGGTAAATTGAAAAAAGACGACGTGTGTGCCTAATCATCATATCATAAGCGGAGTGTAACAGAATAATAGCCAAGGATACAAGTAGAGATGGGAGACAGGTAAAAAATGGGGTTTTAAAACGCCGTCCGTGACAAAACCGACAGTTAAAAATATAGACTGTACTCTGTGAACGTGCACAAAAAGATGTGTAGTACGCGCACACGACCATAAGCAGGAGTAGTTGTAGTAGTAGTAGTAGTAATATTTGTAATTTGTAGTAGTATTACTAGTTTTTGCTGCCGCTCTTGCGCATTCCTCGCTTCATTAAAAGTTTACATGGAAGCTTATGTACTATACTGTTCCGTATTATAGTAGCGCATCGTCATCACGGGTGCCATCATAGTGCACTTTAAAAATTAAGTTTGAAAATGTACAAAAACGAAATGCGGCAACGGTAGCAGTAGAGAACTCTTTCTAAATTAAAATCCGTGTCGTCTGCCGTGTGCACATTATTATTATAATCCATTCACCACATCAACATTGTCGCACTTTTGAAAAAAAAACGGCACCTTTGCCGCTAATAGTAGTAGTAACAGAGGTGAGGTACAGTGTGCCAGTGGTAAACAGCGGATCGTCTTGTTATTCGGTAACTTAAAAACATTTTACATGTTTATATGCGTTTTTTGTTGTTTTTCTCCGACTACTCACGAGTATAAAACTACTGTTTTTATTCTCGTCTTTAGAAAACTCTCTGCTTTCGAACCTGGCACAGAGTACTGAAGTAGAATGTAGAATGCTACCATGTGTTACCGTCTAACTAGTACTTCCTCCAATGATAACACCACGGATCCGGAACAAGTATATGTTATGCTAAACGCTTTTCGTAGGGCCAGCGGTTTTGAATGGCTTTCCGAACAAAACTGTTCGAAAGCGAATGAAACTTGAATCTGGTGAATACACCAAATGTTTTAATGTTATCTTTGCTCTGGCATCCCTACAACTACAACTACTACTCTGTATTCTGTATACTTTCGTTACACACAATGTTGCACAACACAAAGTTTTTCCTTTTTGTCCTTGCCAAATTTCCGTGTAAACCATCAAAACTGTTGTGTGTCTGTGTGTGTGTGTGTGTGTGTGTGTGTACTTCAAGACGTTACGTCTGTAGCCGTGTACCTAAATACGTTGTAGTTGTAACGAACGTACAAAAGTATGATCCGTTAATAATACTTTTTTTCTTTCAAACTTTTTTTTACAATTGCTGCCTTGCCGCTGCTGTCGCCAGTGCACACATATTGTACCATAATAATATGCATTGAGATGAGATGACTATGTGTGTAGGTACATGGCAACTATGTACATCATCCAGAAAGTATTTATACTTTATAATGACCCATGTCTTTACTAGGCTATTTTGTACCAAGTCACTATTACATTTTGCGATTAATATCAGCAAGCATCGTCGTTTTTCTTTATCTTCTTTCAGTTTTCGATCTTTTCCACCAATTTACACACAACAAAGCCGTATATAGTGTGAAGTGAAGTAGAAGACTTTGAACAAGAAAGGAAAGAGGAGGAGATTTGCACAGAACGATCTATTCTTATTATTACTATTTTAAAACGTATACACGTTTCCTTTCTTCCTGTTTTGTCTTTCAACGGTCACGAGGTTGCTCTTTTAAAAAAATTTACTGCTGCGTTTATCTGTTCCATAAATTATTACCAACTTGTTATTTTGCAATAGTTTTCTTAAAAAGTCATATACATGCAAGAGCAAAATTTTTTCAGGGTATTGCTCGTTGTGGGAGAAATGACATTAACATCTTTTTAAGTGACTTGTTATACAGTCAGTAATGAACTGTGAGCTAATAATTTTCTATTTGTCTCCGTGGGGGAGTTAAGTTGATAGTATTAGAAACGCAAATATCATTGCTCAAAATTATATTTTTAAAGTGAAGTGTCCTAACTTTTGCGTAATGTGTTGGTCTAACTGAAAGTTTGAAGAAAATATAATTGTGATGGTGTAATATTCAATAAGCTTTTAAGGGTGATATTTTGCACTACTGCACACCAATTCAAAACCTGGTCTACTTAAGCTTGATAAAATACGTAAATACACGACTCATTTTAGGGCTGTTACGCATCGTTAATCATGTGACTAAACAGTGTTTATTTTCTCTCCGGTGTCGTGATCCCTCTAACCTTTCACGCATTTCTCGAGTGTGCGCGCTAGTAGCAACAATGACATAAAACAGCGAGCAAACTTTTGAACTATCTAAACGGATTTTTGTTTCTTTAAAGATGTCTTGATGTATTTGACATGCACTTGTCGTTAAAACATATCATTATTGCTACTTGTTGTGCGCAAATGTGCCATACATTATTATCTTTACTTCGATCTGGTGTCGTCGTCGTCGTCAACTCTATCGGTAGTGGTTATTGATGGTGGTGTTTTACACCGACAACGAGGCAATTATGGATCACCTTTGTAAGTACACAGTATATAATGCCCCATCCACAATGCTACCATTTACTACTGGCATGCATACTCATTTCATTATTGTTTTTTTATTATTATCGCCCTGCATTATTGTTATTTTCTTAAAGATAATTGTGAAGTGCTTATTTATGATAATGGTGAATGGGTAGGTATTGTTTTGGTAGTTAGTTATTGGTTTGGTGATCGTCTTATCACCTCACATATATTGAAGCTGCTCCTTTTATACATAAATATAGGCATCTTCCTTCCCCTTTTATTTACGTTTTTTCATCTTTCAAGATTGTATTTCATTCTCTTCGTTTTTGTGTGGGATTTTCTTTGAGTTCGTTTCGTTTGAAGTCAGAGGGAGAGAGGGAGAGCAAGAAGTAGCCAGCTATTTTTTCGTCTGTATCTCTCTGGTTGTTGGTGTAAAACAATTTTATAAGGTGATGTTACATGGTCAATGAGGATGATGATGGTGGTGATGCATCTGTTCTTTGCGTGGTGGTGGTTGTGAGTGAGTGTGCTGCTGATATGCTTGTTTGATGTCTGATCACGACTCTCTATGACCACGATGATGGGATGATGATGATGACGATAATAGTAATAATAATGGTGGTAGTGTGCAGTAATGTGATCATTTTTGCACTACCACCAACTACTCTCTCGGATGATAACTAACCAGAGATTGTACCCAAGACACATATTTTAGCGCTCTGCGATGGCATGCTTTCTTTTTCTTTTATCGGGAGAAACAATCTATTGAAAACAGACAGCAAGTTTCATGTTTGTAACGCATGGAAGGTCGTATCTCAATTAAAAAGACAAAAAAGTTTAAAAAATAACAAGCTAAGCTGTTCAGCTGGAGATACAACTACCGCTGCTGCTGATGTTGTTCCGATAGTTCATCAAGACACAGTCTGAAACCAGCCGTCTGCTTGTAGTAGTTTGACGACAGACATCCAATCCAGATGTACATATTTAGCATTTACCCATTTAATAAATATTCTTTTTTGAAAATCGTTAACACAAATTATGCTCATCGCACGCAAGCAAAAACAGGTGGATTGTCAGCATTTTTATAGGCTGTTGTGTTACTTCTTCATGAACGACGACAACTAATCATGGGTATTACCTTAGCTATAACATGTCTTATCATAATAACCAGCTATATCCATTACTACTACACTATAATCATAAATCGACGTGCGTATACGAAACACGCATGGCTCATTACCAATTACTCGATGGTTTATTGTTATTATTAACTTCGTTTTAATGTAGAGATAGTCTTCCTTCAAGCCACACAATTACTTATATAGCTGGCGCAAGTACCAGTATACCTATATTTTTGAATGGTGATGTGTATTTTAAGTGTCTGCTGTGTCAAACATCATCTTTGCACACGGTATTGACATTCTCCAGAGAGGAGGAATAGGAAAGAAACGTTGGCATTTTCATGGGGAGGATAGACAGTGTAAGATTTTTTCGAGTTTTTCAATACGTATTATATCGTCATTATTATTATTATTATTATTATTTATTACTATTATTAAATACTATGGATTTATCTATGTTCGTGTACACTGATTGATGATGACGGTGATGGTCGCCCACGTACAATTGTAATGATGACGAAGGAACAAGACTAAACACACCAAACATAGAATCACTCCTCAGCGCCGCTCTCGCTGGGTACAAATCTAATTACCATCACTAACAGGAGACAAACACGAAAAAAGAGCTCATATCATCATCAAAAATGATGTTGTTATTGCTGTTGCTCTTTTTTCATCAGTTCTGTCAAGCGTATCGTCATAATAATGGCTGATATTAATGGTACTATACGCGCATCGCAGCAATGCCGTCGTAATTGTTCTTTAAACAAAGCAGTAAGCAGTAAACATTATAGTCTATACATTATAATAGAGAGGCCCAAAACGATTGTGGAACCAGCTCGCAGTTCTGGTTTTCTATCAAAAAAAAAACTTTTTGCTGTTGTTGTATGTATTCATAATTACCTGTAGTGAGCTGGGAATCTTTGCTACTACTTCCTTTTAGCATGACGTATGTAAAATATAAGAACCTTTTAAAGATGCAGGTATTTATCATGATAATGCTGCGGCCGCTACGATGATGCCGTATTTTCCCGATATTTATCTTTCCCTTGATCAGCATTATTATACCGTGGCAATTATTTTGATAAAATTTTATCCGTTGCCGTTTGCCTCTGCCTGACTTTGTTCCATCCTTGTTCAAGTAGAAAGAGAGAGAGAGAGAGAGAGAGAGACAAAGTGTGTGGGTGAAATCTGCGAGAATTCTTCTTCTCGGCAACCACACCACCTAAATCGTATGCAAGTGGCAAAGGCAGAGAGCCTAGTCAATAGAAAAATAGGGATAAAAAAATCTTTCAAGATCTCAACCAACGACATGGCACACACTACTCCTGTCAGATTTGATGGCCATTATTGCCATGGTCATGTGGTAGGTATAAATGGGGGATTTTTAATAGGAAGACAACTTTAGTTATTGGAGTAAATCAATTCCTAGTAATCGTGACATTATTACTGCCTATGCAAGAATTGTTGTCATGACTTTTAAACTGTGTGACACGATCTCGTTATTAAGCTGCTGTATTGTTGTCTGAAATATGGTTGTGGTGACTGACTAAAAATACAGTGCGGCCCGGCGCACGCACGAAGTCGTTAAAAAGACAAACACAACTGTGTAAATTCGTGTGGAGAAAAAAAAAGAAATGCAGAGTCCAGATCAGTGTTATAATGGGGATATCATTACGACGATAACTCACTAATAATAGTAACTGGAGAAATAAATTTTCACTGGTGATGGTGCACATTGTAGAAAACTTTATGAGTAGTACACTCAGAACAGCAAAGACCAAGTTGGTTGTATCCTCTTGGAGATGGAGGGAAAGAGCAAGCAAAATGTTTCCCTTGGACGTCCTTTAAAGATCAAACTGAAGATGATAAAAAGGAAGTATGGCTAGTAACACGATATAGGTAACAAGATGGATCTATATCATCGTGCTGCCTCACTAGCCTCACTAGCTGTCTTATACGACGTTTAGACGGTGGGAGGATTGGTCCCAAACGTAAAAGAGAAAAAAGTATGCATATTTGATATTTTTTCATCATCATGCATCAAGATGATTTTATTTCGTGTAGGCATAATAATACTCGTTTTTCACTCACAGCTATGTAACATTATTGGCTTTTGGGTGAGAACGTGTTGTTAGAGAGTGAGAAACGTTATCTATCATGGTTGCGATTTTGCCTGCGTTGTTCGGTGGGATTTTGTGAGATTTGAAGTTTGAAAAGATGCTACTACAGCTGCACACGAATATGACGAACATGTCCAAAAAATTCTCAAGAAAATGATAATCGTCAGGCAGAGGCAAGATGAGAGGGAAAGAGAGAGCTAGCTAGGACGTATGTAGTACGTAAATGTTGCCAGTTAAAGCTGTGTACAGTTTGCAAAAATAAATGCTTTGTGTGGGCATGGGCATCATCTTCATCGTCATGTCATCATCATGACTATAGAGCATAACATTCTCGGTACTCATTTCGCTAAGTCAAGATAAAGTCGAAGACGAAGAGAAAAAGAGAAAAAATCGTGTTTAAAAAGAGATCTCAAAGTCGTTATCTAAAGCCCACCACCTTTTTACCGGTGGAGGTGACGACAGTCGTCAGGTGAACAAGGAGATTCATAATCAGTGCACTGATGGTGGTAAAGGTGGTGGTTGATAGTGGGACACAGATGCGCCAGGATGATTATCATCATTTATAACTGACTTGTGAAGTAAAGTTTTTGTGACGATAGGCAGCACACACACACCCCACCTGAGAACTTGATCTCGGTGAACATTGCCATGTTTCTTGTTTATCATCCCTACTCCTCCCATTTATTGACTAATTTTAATTTTGGTACATATTTTCCAGTGGATTATATTCTACCCCTCCTATAAAATCATGGGTTATCATGACCAATCACCATTACCATGTCAATTCATTATATTCGGTGTGTGCGTCTTTTCTCTACACGTAGCACCCAACTAGCCCACAATACGAACAAGGTCAAGTTGACGGGCAACCGCATTTACAAAAGAAGCATAGTCATAAATAAACGACGAAACAAAAGTAACTGATGACCATGATGAGTAGTGCATATTTAGGTATATTTTATTTAGGTAGGTTATTTTTAAAAAGACGAGCTGTTATTCTCCTATCCTGTTGCTGCATTACATGGTCATAGTCACATTTTAGTCACATAGTAGGAATGGAATGTCGTGTTTTGTTGTTGTAATATATTGTCATGAAGTGTGAAGAACCCAATTTTGGAATGTAAGTTTTTAGGCACCACCAACAAACCACCATAACAACAACAACAACAGCAGAGCAGAGAAAATAACTTTTTAAAAAATACACGTTCATATATACTTGGTGCTGTGCTTTTGCGATTGCCAATGCCATTTTTATATGATCCTAATGTGCATTGTGCATTCCCTCTGACGTTATTGCTGTAGTCGTCATATATCTTAACGTGTTTCTATCGACTCCCCTCATTTCAAGATACGTTATTATGATCATTTTGGGAATCTTCTAACAAGAAAAACATGTTATTAAAGTACTTAGTTATGTACCTGGTAGTAACCCAAGATTTGCTGGCGCTTTCAAGTACGTAAACTATTATTACTGACTCTATCTGGGAAAAGCAGTAAAGAACAATGTTGCTGTGTTTTTTCACTTCTGACAATTTGTCTGTTGTTTCGTGCCTGACTGACCAACAACTGCAGTAATAGCCACAGCAACAGGCCAACGCGCAGTCCAAGAAGATTTGCGAAGAGAGAGCTTCAAAGAAAAAAAGAGCGTTTTACTTTTTATATTGCAATCTAACAGCAGTAGTAGTGGTAGTAGTGCAGCTGCAGCAGCGTTTTGTCGACGACGACGATTGGCCTGATCTCAATCTCTATAACAAGTCTCTCCTCTGTTGTTGTTGTCGTCTTCGTCACTTGTTCAGCGTCGTCACAGACAGAGTCAACAGAGAGTTGCCGTGGTTGCTGGGGCACAGTGTGTAAGTGTGCGTGTTTGTAAACCACTGCAAAAAAACGAGAGAAAGAAATTGGAAAGGAAAAACGCGTATTTCTCTGTGCAATTGTTTATTTTCGTTAAACAAGAGCTTGTTTACAGTAAAACACTTTGTTTTTTTTCTTCCTAGCTCTCTCGGTGTCGGCAGCGGCACTCTCTCTCTCTCTCTCTCTCTCTCTTTGTGAAACAGCGAATCAAAGCTGTAATAAAAATAATTTTGTAAAAGATTTAGTGAACGCCTGTCTATCACTATTATTTTAGGGATAGAAAAATATCTCTAGAAATGATTTAAGTGTTATAAATAAACCAGAATTAAAAAAACACTACCCGATCCATTTGTCAATTCAGGCGACAAAGGGATGTGGAGCGATTGTCGATCACAAATCTCGTTTTATAAAAAAAAACATTCGGTTTTTAGTCCCAGCAGTCTTGTTTACGTGAGTTGTGGGGACAAGGATTAAGAAAAAATATAGACAAGCTGCGTGTGTTGTTGGTGTAGGAATACACAAAAGTTTTTAATTTTTATGGAAAGTGAACTCTGTAGTGAGCACATCGAGCAAACAAGCAATCATTTTGGTAACGAGCAAGCGTGAATTTTTTGGTTGCTATACTAAACTCGTTGAACTTTTTTCGTTTTCGTTACAAAATATTTTTTGGAGATGCATGTCAATCTTGGTTAGCACTTTATTTACTCTCCTTCTTCCTTTCTCTCTGTTTTGTTGCTCCACATTTGACATTTGTCAACCAAAATTGGTCCGACACAACTACAAAAAGGGTGTTTTTGGCCATTTGAGTGCTTATACTACTGATGTGGAGTTATATAAATATACCGAACAGTTAATATACTGTCATTCATTTCATACCCCAGTAGGCAAGTAAGTCGTCAAAAAGACGTTGTCAGAAAAAAAACGAACGAGTCTCTTTGACAGTTTCTGTTTTTATTTGTCACCTTGATGAGCAGTTGCAATTGTCAATTATTAGCAAGTCGTCGTCGTCGTGTGTGAGTGTTTATTATTATTTTGTTTATCGTCGTCTGTTGAACTTTGCTAATAATGGAGAGTAGTACCGAATGACTTTTATTACCAACCAGCCAAAAAGATTTAAACATCATCATTTCCAACATGCCAGCGCGATAAGCGTTAAAAAACTATGAATTTGATCGTTACACTCGCTCAATCAGTTAAATGAACTCTTTATTTTATTTTCGTCGTACACATTTCGCACTCTCAAACTTTGTCTTTGAAGGCACATTTGACGGCTTTTAAGTGACACTTAAGTTGTATCGTCTAAATTATAACCATAAACAATTCTCCTTTGAACTGCTGCTTCTCGTCTTCTTTCGTCCGTCAAACGGTGTGTGGCAGAAGATAATTGACACGGAGGAATTGTACCACTCTTAATAAAAAAAAACAATGACCTTGTCAACCGCTGCGGGAACCAACAATAACACCGCACGCCAGTCCAGTGACTGTCGTGTGGCTGGCCGGAGAGTGAATCCCAACAGGAAAAAAATGGTAAGCAAGAATCAGAGTAGAATATAAAAAGGGTAAAGAGAAGATAATAACGACTTGTGAGATTCAACAACTGGCAGACATTTTTACAGAGAAATTGACATGGTAATTTATTAGATGATTAGTAAAAATGTTTTATTGGCTATATGTGCTATGCAGTATTGCTGCAGGCTACCGACGACGACGACAACTGTAATTTAATATTTGGAGTAAGATCACGATGGCGTCGTCTTCGACAGTGGCGACAATGTCGCAATGTATAATAATTAATGGCGCGACGCTACCTCTCTATACCTGGCTTTATTGCAGGGCATTGTTCAAAAGCAATAGGTAATTTTTTCAGATTATTCCCTTCTATGCTGATTGATGATGGCACGTTGGCTGCTCTTCTGCTGACTCATTTATAATTACATACAACTAACTACAAGAACAAAGCCTAAGGAAGGACGCACACATACAGAGTCACAGGAGTCATCATCATCATTATCATGCAAACTTCATATTTTTTACCTCTCTTTGTGCCCATTTTTGGTAGAAAAGTTATAGACTTTGACGACGCAGCGGCCATAAAGCAAAAAGTGTGTTGTAAAGAGAAAAAGTGAAGATATACGCACACCGGCATACAAAATAGAGATTTTCTGCTCCTTTCACGTTTAGGCTTTTGTCAAAACCGCAGATAATATTTCAAAAACTTTAGAGAAATCAATCTCTTCTCTATTCCAGCAGCGGCGGGAGGAGTTTTAAAAATGAGATCATTCCTGCGGTAGTGCGATACATATTAAATATGAAATTCCACCACAAAAAAATATCTACTCACCACACTAGTGGCAGTAGTGAGTGATAGTGATAGAAGAACAAATTACACATGTCATTTTGGCAGATTTGCCGGTAGTGGCGGCATCGACTGTTTGAAATGATGTTGTCATTTGGTATGCACGAAATAGGTATTGCATTGGACAGATCGAATTTTAAGTAGAGCATAGTAATACACACACATATACACTAGCCCCGGTCCATGTGTACACAAAATAGTATGCATCAATTATTCATTCATTCATAAAAAAAATTATAACGCTACTCATGGTTGACTCATTACTCATTCTCGTTTTGACGAGCACTTTATTATGGCAATAGTACACTAGCAACCAAAGTATTTAATAATGATGATGCGTGCTGACGATGATGACGAAAAAAATACCAAAAGGGATACACTTTTATTACAGCTTTGTTGGTGTTTGTGTATATCTATTATTTTATCAGAGCAAGAAACTCTTCAAGTTTTTTTTTGCTTTTTGGTGTGTGTTTGACTTGTGCTGATGGTGATGGATGATGAGTCACCATTCCATTCATTCATTCAGTCGCTCAGAGAGTTTACAAACGACAAGGTAATAATTGTTGATGAATGTAGCAAAATGGTCCATGATGAGAGGATGCTGCGATAGGACAACGATGATGAAATGAATGAGTAAATAAAAAAGTCAAGCCAAGTAGAAGTGTTAGAAATCAAGAAGAGTGGCCGTATGCACTTCAATGGAAATGAAAATGAGCAGGTTGACCCTACTATTGAGTAAAATAGGTGTGCACGGTGAAAAATTGCAATGAGTCAGCATACATTAATTACTATCGGCTTTTCTAGGAGATATGTAATAATAATAGTAATAGTAGTAGTTTACTAGGAGGTAAATGGTAGTTTGTTGTTATTTTTGTTTTTATTATTGTAGAATGGGAAGCAAATAATAAAAACTGATGACTGCAATAATTGCAAGGGGCCGTCTGGTGGCTGTCTCGGGTATAATTGTAGGAGAATAAAATACGCCAGGAGTCTAAAATCTGATTATATGATGTGATGATGTGTCATTGTTGTTGTGAGATTATATGTAACCCGCTGCTGAATCTCATCCATCGGCATGATATAACAGTGCTAGTGTCCAGACATAAATATGTTGCTACTTTATATACGCTATGATGTTGCTGGGGGATAGCAGAGATTTGTTGGGTAAAGTTGTATATTCAATATTGGTGAGGAATAGTGAGGATATTTGATTGATGGGAACGCCAACGAGAGCAGGTTGAATATGCATATTTATGCAGAAACAACAACCAACAAGAATTTTTGTCTGACAGTCACTCACTAGTGTCAATATTATACAGGCCATGATTGACATCATCGTCTCGAAAAGTTATGCCCTTTTAACATTATACCATTATAGCTGGGTATGGAGGCATATTAAGCACTTGTGTTATTATTCGATGACGATGTTAATTATATGATCCTCCTCAGCAGTAGTAGTAGTAGTACTAGTATGAATACGGCTTTTGTCAGTTGTTAGATACTGCTACGTAGGTACATGTAGATACATGGGTAATTAGAAAATGGGTTATCAATGTTGTATAATTTGGCATTATGACTAGTGGCCATGTAGGAGATTAACATTCTTTTCTCGCTCGTTGTCCGATTACACCTCCCCTGCCGGTACGATGATGATGTCAGCTTCATTTTTTGCGGAGAAAATCGAACTGATAAATTTAAAGGTCACTTCATTCCCGTTGGTACATTGTATAAACACTAGATCGGTGTATATGCACTAACTCCATGTTGCCCCCATTACAAGACAATCGACAATCAAGTACAGTACACTATAACTATCTATTTGATGTTATAGCGATAAGTCGCATCGCAGATATATATAAATACATATAGTGGTGGGATGCTATACTTTAAGGTTAACTATTTCATTCTTGGAAAATTACTCATCAATCATCATCATACTTTTTAGAGGAACAGAAAGAGAGGAGTGATAATTGCGATATAATGAAGCAACAAAATGACCGGAGGGCGATAAAGAAAATTTCTGCCAAGAAATTACACACTTTACGTTAAACAATGAATGATTTCAAAGTGATACCGCTATTGACGTAGTTATCTAAATAATAATATGAAGAGGGTGGCCAAAAGATCGCCCAGTTCTCTTAAAAGGCTGTCATCTCTGTTCAATTCAAGGAACAACAAATTTGAGATGTACAAGTCGTACAAGTTGAACCTCTAATTTTAAACATACAAACCTATGCGCATAAATTTCACGTGTAACGTCATCATCCTGTCAATCATACAAGTAGTTCCATTCGATCTTCATTTTCGTCCTTATCTGATTTGACAATTTAGCAAAGCATCAGCACCCACATAAAAAATATCTCGTTTTTTGTTACGTTTGATTGCTTTAGCTTCTGGAATTTAAGGTACACGTTTCCCCATACTTACTGCGCACACGCACTCTAAAAAAAGCGAACCTTAAATAATGGTGACTGGATTTATTTGCTACAGAAAGCGTAGCATTAATCAATAACTATTGTGCAGGCAGGTAGATAATAGGAGAAAAATAGCCTTAATTCTCACATCCTTCTCCTACTTATTATTAACTTTGTAATCTTTCATGTCAATCTCTCGTGTCCTACAAAAAATGATACAACAAACCACCCCACCACCACCACACACTACTGCACTACCCAGCCAAGAATAGTACGATGATGATGATGGTATTCGCGTGTTTAAATAGAATCTACTTCAAAGTTAATCTGGTAGCCATGAGGATGAATTTGTCGTTGTTGTTGTGTTATTGTGAATACCTGAACAAGAAGGGTTGTCACGTCACAAAAGTATATTATCGTTCTCTTTGGCCTTCGCTTAGGTGAACTAAGATGATCTCAACTGCCACAACACAGCACACAAGTTTTGTGATTTGTGATGATGACATTTTGGTTTATTACGGCAGCAGCGTGAGGGTTGACTTATATGGTAAAAGTTGAAGAAGCGACAGAAAGCAAAAAATGGGAATGCAAAACAAAAAATGTGTGTTTCACCTGAAATAAGATTGAAACTGAACAAACAACGGAGATTTTTTTCTACTTTGCACTCTACTTGGCTCTCGCATCGGCACTACAACACAAGAGAAAAAGGGCTTTGCCGAAAATATCATAAATGGGCTTTGTTCGGCGGTGGCGTGCACAATTTGTTAGAGACGGCGCGCGCGAGAGCGAAATTACATTGGCGTCCGTCTCGTGCATAAGTCATCATACAAATTCGTACCCATGAATACATCTATGCCTGTAGACGTGGAGTCAGACAGTTGGGAGTTGGGTTTGGGTCACCAAATTCTAACGCATTAGAAGGGTGTTACCTGACAAAATTGTTATTTTGTTTGTCCCGTTTTAAAGTTTAAATGCTAACGAGCTTTTCATTTCAAGTTTAAAAGGAAAGGACACGTTTTTTTCACAACTGAAGCGTCCAAAAGTCGAATGCTTAAAGTTATAAATACTGATAAGCACTCAAATTGTTGTGACTTGTCTTAACTGATAAAACGATCCGCAGTTTAGGGGCATTGTGATTGTTATGTCTCTGCTTTTCTTAGAGACAAACACCGCCGAACAGACTCATAAATAGATTTTTGCCTGAAGAGGATTAAAAAACAAGTTATTGTGCCAGGGTTTTGAACAAAATTCTTTTTTATATTGTGTGTATTTTATTACATGGCGCAACGACAACGTTGTTATTTGCTGTAATAATTCCGTTGTCGCATCAAAATCAAATGTCAAGCGAATGGACCATTGTTCTCTGTAGAATTGGCCAATTAAAGAGATTTATTTGGATCCTTTCGGGCGATAGGTACCACATGTATGGTTTTATTTGACGCTGATGTCGCTGCTGCTTAATAATGGCCAAAGAGAGCTGTAATGATAAGAAGGACCTGACTGGTTTTTTTGTTTTAGTATTGGATCATCCAACAGAAACGATAAAAAGTACTAGCAACAACGTTATCTTAATGAGGTGCTAACGACAACGCAACGATAAAGGGGTTTTAATTGTGCCGATAAAAACTACACACCCAGCAGCAGTTGCTATTGTCACCGTTGAAAATATAAAAATAACTTGTGGACGAACGCAAAATGAATATTAACAAAGTTTTCTCTAGCCCATTATTACTTTCAATTTGTTATGGAGGAATGTATATACGCGATACGGCGATGACGTAATCGTACACACATACTGGGATGCATTTTTTCAGATACAATAAGTCTTTCTCAAGGCAATAGATGCAATTTATATATTATCTGTCAAACAAACTAGCGCAAACTCAAAATATTTGCAATGTGAATATGGATATCTGCAAAGTCCAAGGCAACATCCCAATTACCAGGTGATTTATCCGTCAAAGCTGTATCATCATCACAAGCCAATATTTTTAATATTAAACTAGTACATAAAATCTCTTTAATCTAACAAACAACTTATAAGAGACGATTGATGAGTACACTGTGAAAAAACACCGTGCGTGGCCTTGTCGTTTCCGTGGTTTACTCTACTCAGGTATCTACAATCTACACACGTCAGTGCACCTGCATTGTAGATGCATGCACAGTTTGGAAACTGTATAAGCTCATCAAAATTAGTTTTCCCCTTTCAAACAGGTGGATGCTAGTTGTTACGTTGAATGTAAAAAAAAGAATACTAGTATTGTCATCATATACTCATCACTTCCAATCCAAATTCCAAATGGGATGTCAAGATTTTTTGTTATATATATGCTCATATAAACAGAGATATTTGTTGTTTGTCCTTTGACAAATAAATGTTATCTCACTCACTTCTCGCTTCATTTTACACCTACAACGTGTAGGTAACTCTGTTTTTTATTAAACACCGCCGTGCCAATGTTGTAAACCTCTCGTTTTGACACTTTTTAATATTTGAGTGTTTAGTAATTAGTAGTGTATGATGAAGGTGATGATGATGAGCATACAACATGTATGTTGTACAGAATTGCCTTACGTGGAGGATGGAGGCTTATATTATCTCTAACGTGAATGCACGATGATGCATAAGTTGTCATCGAAAAGAATTTACGGGAAATGATGGTAAATTCCAGTGATGACATGGTGGTTGTTGGTTGTATAGCATTTAGTATTGAGTTGTAATGACTCAAATTATTATCTATTAACAAATAGTCCTGACTGGCTGGAATCACACCGGGCTTATGAAAAATGAGTTATTTTTTTGGAGAGAGACATGCATACTCCAGCAGTAGTTGTGATAGGTTTGTTTGCAGCACGACACTATTAGACAACTAAATTGATGGATGCATAGGTGTGCACTTATTTTTTTTTATAAGCCGTGGGACATGTCTTGTTAAATGCACGAATTATGCACCATGCCGTGATAATTAGAAGAGAATGATGAATACTAATTGGATTCAGGAGAACTGTTTTCCCTATTTACGCTTTTTAAGTAGTACCAAATTTACTGCTCTTGTTGTGTCTTAGTCATTGTCAATTGTAATGCTAATATGTTCTTTAATGATGACAGGCATCCCGTTGGGTGGGATGCAATGATGATGATGACGACGACAATGATCTAGTTGGAATTCAATACCACTTTTAACAAAGTTTTAACTGTTAGACTGTCTTGATTGAGATCAGAAAGAATCTCTCTTACAATTCCTCGTTTCGCCCCACTATATTTACTATTATTCCTATGCTCCTGTTTACTTTTCCAGCGGAGCAGTAGCAAAAAAGATGACGAATGGCGGCGACGGTGATCATGATGATGATGAAGCTATGTCAAAATTTTAAAGGTTACTGCTACAATAAATGGTTATATAAATGATGATGTAAACGTTTAACCTGTGTAAGCAGAGAGGGAGAGAAAGAGAGAGAGGTGTATGCTGCACGACAACGGTACGGTGGTATGCCCTATTCCAAGTTTCCACTGACTGAATTATCATTCTTGCTCACATTATCTGAGGCACTATTACTATTATAACTATTCCAATGTGCGCTTACCTTACCTACACGATCAGGTTTGGGTAAACAGGCAGAGAGAGAGAGAGAGAGAATCAGCAGGGGACTAACTACTGCTTCATCCACATTTCACACAGGACATGACATAAAGACAGGATAAGATTTTTTTCATAAAACATGTTTTAGCTCTTATTATTGCTCATCTACTTATTTCAATATAGTGACTGATACTGATAAAAGGGGAATGCTGATGATGGAGTGACGATGACGACGATGATGCATACGTTACTACTAAACCACACGAAAAGCAAACCGATAATTTCATGATGATTTGCTTAGTTAATACTATTACATCTTCTGTTACCAATACATCAGGGAAAAAACATTAACACATAATAAACCCATGCTTGTGTCTACAGGAGAGTTAGTAGTGGTGATGATGATGAAGATGATGAACCGATGTGAACCGTCGTCATTAAAATATGTACTGCATACTTTACGATACTCCACTCACGATCAGTTGGAGTATCAGTTGGATACTCCACTCCAGAGAGTCCAGCAAGATAGGTGTGTATAATATTAGCAATTTAACGTGAACAGTTGTGGGCAGTAGTTAATAGGGGTGTGCAGTTATATCAAAACAATTATCAATCAACTGCTGCTGCTGCTGCTGTATATTTTTTTCATACTCGGAGGCTATATGCACGTCCCGTTTTATCAATATAACTTAACTTGCAAAGTATTTTTAGCATTGGCAGCATACCGCAACTATTATGCATCAAGTTAACTTTATCGACCTGTATAAGCCAACACTTGATATATAATCCGGCTTCTAACTTGAATGCTTCCTCAGTTTTCACTAATTATTCATCATGTGTAAACCTCACCCTCTTCCGACTCCAAAAATAGTCAACGTGACACAGAGAACTTGCTATAAATCATGTAACCAGTGTCGTACTATGTCCTGCTCTCAAGTTGCCCTATTCTGAATGATCAAAGTTCCATTGCCACCCTGTCAATCTTTACCATTACTCGTGTGCTAATAGTTTAATTGTGTTTATGTATTATAATTTAGCATGCTCCAATTTCATGACCCGTGCTAAATTATAGTCAAGTAAAAAGATACATCCTGGAGAGAATTTGTTTTTTTGTGAAAGCCTGTGTGCGTTGTATGATGGTGATGGTGTTGTAGGTGTCTCCTCATAAATAAAACTTTTTTTCTCCATAACGACACATACACATACATACCACAGCAACTCGTCGTTGTTGACTGTTGACTTTGATGGAACAGTTGTTAGCACAAAAAAAGAGTGTGCGCATGTGTCTTCGTCTTCTCCCCTGCTGACTGATCTTGCTTTTTTCTTGAAAGACGGGAAGAGCTAAAGCGAAAATGGCATCGTCACCGACGGAGAGCGTGTACACGAGCAGTGTCAACGCCACACTGAAAACGCCGCCGTCCAATATTTTTCACGACAGACTCAATAAAATGGGAGGGAGGAAGTATAAGTCCCTCATGAGTGTACAACTGGATAACGATAAGGTTAGTAGTCGCATGCTCAATGTTGCTACTACCAATTTCTGTTTTTTTCTGTCTGTAGTAACATATGAATTGCTATAAATTTATATATAAAAAATAAGTTGCTAAATTTTTCCACCTTTTCTTTCCCCTTTTTACTTCTGCTCGGGGGTGGGGTGAATAACTACATCAACAATGGTAAAGGCAATTCACAGCCTTGATAGCGTCATTAGTAAAATAGCCGTGATGTGTATCAATACTAAAGGTGCTTCCCTCAGTTCCTTGCCTGCAACAAACTGTGTGAAACCATGACCGTTCGTACTTTTTTGTGATTTGTAGCCTGCAGATAACGATAACTTTTTAGCTACCTGTTTTACTATTTGTACATATATGTATATATATCATCATCATCACCAATGGAATCAAGTGCAGTAGAACTCTCGTGTAATAAATTCCGTAGATAGAGAGGCTGTTACGCATCACTTTACGCATCATTATTATTATTCATTATCACTTAATTGCTATTACCCTAGCTGATTTGTTACTCTCATTCATTAGTGGCGACAAAACTGTTTACGTCTTTGACCCTCATCGCTACCTCTTCTGTGGCTGTTAAATTTTATGATTATTGTGAGAACATGCGTGGGTGCTATCACTCTGGTCTAGTTTGTGTATTTGTCTGGACCATTGCAGAGTGTGCTAGTGTAGAATTTTGGTAAAATAAAAAAAAGTTTGATGTGCAGTTCGTGTAAAAATGAGTTATGTATGCAAAGTTAATATACTTGGTAGACAATCCAGTATAAACTGGGAACTGCTGGTTGTGTATACAGCTTAGAATGCACTTCACAATGACAACTTGACGCTAATGATCAAATGAAACGGAATATATTGGAAGTTGGCATTTCAGTGATTACAAAAGTTTACCAAGTATCCTTTATATCACACAACGGCATTGTAGCGCACTTCCAACTTTGGCATTATTGTTAGGTTTACAGACAAGTGTGGTTGTTTGTTAAAAATGTAGATCTTGTGGGTGCATAAATGAATTTCCTCTTTGAGCATTTTTTTTACTGAACGTAACAGCTAGTACATTAATTGAAAGTTTCATGAGTAATGCAATTATTGTATGTACTTGTAATATGGTGAATTTCCTGAGAATTATTTCTTTAGTCAGTAATAAATTACCTAGGTGAATTAAAAATATATCTAATGATAGACATCATGTTCGTCTAAAAATTAAAGATAATACCTAAATGCTCTTCACTCTTCGCTGTGTATTACGGAAATGGAATTTTTTGTGAGAAATGCCGTCGGAAACAAAATCAGTTGGCCACTGTTGCTTTAAACAATAAATACAGATGTACTGTAGCCGTTATTCTATGTATTGCCCTAGATCTTTTTACATTTTTAAAGGTATTTAAAGTCAGGATCGATATGTGGATAATTGCCAGTCGTCGAAGTCGCTCCAAATTGTATACACACTATCTGGAGCGCAACTTCAGTTAACTGAAAGCTGAGCTGAGCTGAGGTTATAATGTAGGTGATATTTTGCATGTTTTCTATAAAATTTCTTAGGAACAAATGTATTTAGGAATTTGGCAGAAAACCGCTTTTACCGCAACAACCCCGTTTCTTTCCTTTACATTTGTACCATGTTTAATGGTAAGAGGAATATAATGGCAAATAAAAACTAATGGGATGGTAAATTGTGCACACACACAAAGTAAATTTATGAATCTAAAGTATTAAACCGTTAATGGCTCTAAAATTGTAGGTTGTGTAACTGGCGTTTCTTAATTTTACATGTCATGTTCATTAATTTTAAGTACGACCAGCTAACCTCAGCCTGATTGGATATATTTTTTATTTTTTTTCACATCAAAACTCGCTCTACCTAAGTCACTGTAAGTCCTGTAATAGTACAAATAATCCAATTTATCATCTTAGTGTTAGACAAAGTATGAGTTATATGCTGGTCGTGCGCTATAGGTTACGAAACATATTGTTTCTTAATTAATGTGTATTTTTGTGACATGAAAGTTTGACTTTACGGTGCTACAACATTAATATGCTCGCATTCGAGCAAGAAAACCGCAACTACTAGCAAAACACAAAAATGGCATATATCAACACGTACAAGAATTTCCTACTTTGAAACGTCAATAGCATACAAGTAGCTTATTTTATAAGCTAGTTAAACCTCCAAATAATACAAAAGTCGCCAGCACTTATACCAAGCTGGCTCAGGAACTGTACTACTGTGAACAGACCACGACGTGCGTTTCTAGTGCTAGTGAACAAGGAACAATATACTGGAGAATGATTCCCAAATCTCCAATTTTGAAGTCTCGGGGGGCTACACCAAGTAACTCCCCAATGTTCCAATCGCCGACTAGTTCTCCTTTATTTCAGTCTCGCCCATCATTCCTCTTTCGTTTCAATTCTTCACCTGGGAGCCCTGTCCCTGGGACAGGGGGCGCATCTTCTGTAATGGTATGCTGAAATCAAAGTCAGTTGCGTACACACAATGAACAATAGAAATTATTGTATTGTAATCACACAGTATACAAACATTTATCAAATCAATTACTCTTAATGTTAACATTTTTATGAAAATTCCTTTCATCTTGATTTGCATGACGACGGAACAAGGTAACAGCAGGATGTCGCTTGATAGGAAACCTCCTCTTACTACATTGCACAAGTTGTAAAAATTTGATTTTACAACAAACTATACTACTTATTCTTGAAACGTTGATGCTACGAGAATTCATTGATACGCTTCATAAAATAAAACTGGCTTCAAAGAATCTTACGAGCGTGACAGTATATCCATATAATATAAATAGTGGGTACACGCCAAATGATTATTTGCAGTTTTTCTTGTAAATCTGCATACTGACTCGCACAAACACCATAAATGAGAAAAGGGCAGTTCCGCAAATGTGTCGGCAGAGAGACTGAATGAGGGAGTTAGTGAGGGAGATTAATAATAACGATAATAATTTATAATACGCGAACGCGAACGTGTTATGTGTATTTTAGTGTATAGCACAGCCAGCACAACAGACAACAACCATCGCATCATGGTACATATCTCTTTTCTGCATAACAACCAGTAAATATGCATACAAACGTTTTGTTTCACACAGGTTCCCAAAGAGTTAAAAAAAGGATAAACAACGAGAAGCATCTTGGCATCTCCACCCTGACTAGTGATTTAAAACTTTCTATATGTTAATAATGCATTAAACTAATAGTCAGTTATTTCCACTTTTCCTCCTTGTCGGGAGAGTAGTGGTTTTTTATGATGAGGACAACGATGATGACGGGAATAGAAATTATATAGGCGTTTGACAGCACACACAGCAATTTGGGTCGGGTCTAGGTAAATATATTACTCGGCACTGCTTTTGGCATTCTACTACTGCCCTTAGCAGATTTTCTGGTTGACTGGCAGAAAAAAAGAGTATTATGGAGTTACAACCAACAACACAGGCGAAGAAAATAATAATGAGAATGGTTGTTTTCTATATTTTTGGACAGAGCGGTTTTTTCAGGGAATTGAAGCTGGGTAATACAGGATCAGAGACAGATGAGGTTATTTATTGGTGTCGAACAAGTAAATGGCGGATAAGATTCGTAATTGTTGGAATTCCAAGTTTCTAGAGAATATCATCTTGTATGGTATTTCTTGATTAATTTATTATACAAAATAATAAAAAAAAAGTACCCAGAGCTATTATTCATTTTTAATCACTAGCATTTTGAATGAATGACATGTGAATTAAATTCAAATGTGTAGACAACTACGCTTTTCGTTGGTTGGTGTGTATAGGTATGCGTGTACAAGTTAACCTGCTGGTCTGTCGTGATTATCATAATTTTTAAGTTTGGTGGAATGATGGAATGTTGATGATACAGTCGGTTTTTGAATTGATTTTCCGGCTGCAAAAAGACACGAATTGTCTTTTCCACGAAAATATGACTGAGCATGAAAGCTGTGATGCAGTTGAAACCATGTTATTAGCATAATAACAATTCACGAAATGTCTTTGTAAAAATGCTCTTATTCCTCATCATGGTCATCTTGATACCGTAAGACAAGGTCAATGCCTATGATGCTTCTGAAAAATGGGAAATAAAATGAAGTAGTTACTATAATGACAAGGCGCCAGCATCAGAATTTAATCCTCATCATTAGTACACTTACTATAAAGGTTTTTTTGCTTATCACCGGCATCATCAATTGAATTTTATTGGCCGAAATAGGTATCTAATGGTCGTAGGTAATTATTAATTAGTTAAATGTAATGTTCTGTTGTGTGGATCAAGGCAATCAATAAGATTTTCGTGCGGAGTTGTTTATACGACGCCTTTCGTAATGAGGGCTTTATGGAAGGATGACTATTAAACAAGCAATAATAATAATGATAATAGGCAAAGAAATAAACTGTTGTAGTTGTCCAATTTTTTTTGTATGCGTTTATTATATTGTTTCTGCTTTTAGATAAAGAGTCTCATTTACGTTGACAAATATGGCAAATTAAATGGTAGCAAAAGTGAATAACAATATTGCATGTCTTTTTGCTTATCACTTTGTGAGCTTCTCTGGATTATATAATGAGGCAACTAGCAGTAAAAAATGAAAATGTCGAGTATGTACTGACACGGCTTATTTTTTGACTTGTTGGACAATAATAATAATTGGAATAATATAATGATTCAAACAAAAGTCAGAGCAAGAACAAACTGCTGTTGTTGTTGTAAATGGTTTAAGATAAGTGACGCTATATTAGGTCTACACGACACAAAATGACAAGTAATTTGAAAAAAAGTATACTGTTACTGAGACGGTGCGCTGTGATGCTGCCGAGTGCCGACGTTCATCTGTGTGCTTGAATCGGAATTGCATGAAAGGGGAAAAGTTACATGGATCTTTCATTAATGGGGGCAAAGATTTCATGTTGCGATGCACTTTGTTTTTTTCAGATGGGAGACTCTGATGACTTGTCCGGTCAAGGAGTGGTAAATGGACAAACAATGGGCATTTTAAATGGGGTACAACCAACTGGAAATGTTCAGGTAAGGACGTCGTTGCTATACAACCGGATAGAGTAGCCAGCCGCCAAAGAATTTTTAATGATAAGATTTTTTGTAAATGAATGCAACCGGTTAACCTTTACCTTATGTTTTGGCTCTCCCTTCTAAAAGCAGAGCAAGGCGGCCCAGTTTTCACGGATAAACACCAGCTCTTCGACTCAGTCGCAACATCAAACCGTAAATACGTCCAGCAGACGAGTGGTCACAACCGGGCTGACGTCGTCCTCCACCTCTTCATCCCATCATCAAAGTAATGAAACGTCTCAACTTGTGAAACAATCCACCAATCTCAAGTCAAACCTGCATGAAATGCAGACGAGAATGTCACAAATGAAGGCCATCAGCCAGCAAACGACCTCCTCAACCTCTTCAACGTCATCTTCATCAGCGTCCACTACCTCTTCCTCTGCGGTTTCCGTGGTGGGGAGTGCCTCCGGGAAAAACACAGCTGTAGCTGCGGGTCTTCAACCATTTAAGCTGATTGATCCGAAAACAGGACGCTCCATCAGTGAGCATCATCAAAATGGTTGTGGTGGGCCTGGAGGGGGTGGAGGTGATGACTCGCCGCTGGATACAGGCACAGTGATTGTACAAGAAATACCATTCCCGACCGGCCATCCCGGGGAACTGCAAACACTCACGCCCGTGCTGAATGTCGGTGATATGCCCAATCCGCCCCTTGAAAGCCCTAACCTAGTCATGAATAACCATGCAAACAGTTTGGATAGCCCGATGGGAAGTCCAGGAAAGGACTTGGGGGGTCCACAGAGCTTCCGCTTTGAGCAGAAAAAGGTCCAGAGTCATTCATCAACAAAATTTACCCGGGGAAATTACAGCACTGAGCAGAATTCTGCAAATGCTGCTGAAATGAAACGAGTTCAAACGGGGGACGTCAGCTATGAGGAGTCATCCTCGGCACAAGCGCATAGGCACAAGGTGGAAATTGATGGTATCAGTGCAGAGAAAACGGCGGCGTTAAAGCACGAACAACGGTACTATAATTTTGTTACGATTAAATGATTAATTGAATTCGTTTTCGACGGAAGGAAAGTCATTCCAAATTTGTTCTTTCGATTGCTTAGCTCCCTCACACAAGGGGGCATCACCGAAGAAGAGTCTCACAAAGCGGCCGCCGCATCCATGAAGTTGTCGACGGATACCTTCACTGCTGAGAAAGCTGCAATGGCAGTAGAGCAGAAGAAACAAACGAGACTGACTCAAGGAGGTACGATAATTAACTCAGAGAAGCGAACAACGGCCGCAAGTCAGTCGAAACTGACGTTTAAGAATCTTCCTTCCCTTCCACCTTCCACAAGCAGTAACGGTAAGCGACCAGATATTCATTTATGGTACTAAATTTAATGGAACAATTGGCAGTTGGGGCCAAACAGGCGAGGCAGGTTGGATTACGCTGTTTGGCGCCAACTGATTGGTGCATTCTAGTGCCTTTGACATCGTTTTGGAGGGATCAGTACTCGCAAGGCTGTTCAAACAGTGATCGTTGTGACTGATATGTAAATGTAACAGAAGATCATTTATTTTACCATAAAATGTATTGTTTATAGTCTTGATGTTTGAAGATTTGGACTCGCTTGGCTGGGACTCGCCGCAACAAGATGTGGACCACGTGATCGACAAATATTCGAACCAAATCTCAACCATCTTTGAAACGTTGCGGGACACGGAAGAGGAAAATAACTCCATCAATCATCTCAATTATGCTTCCGGTGTGATGAAAGCCGCCTGGAGTATTCCTGGCCATGGTCATCAAGTAAGTTGGAATAATTTTCTACAGTGATTACAAGTAATCATGACTTTTTGGGCTTGACATGACGATATCAAATAACTTTATTGGCATTTGTTTAGGTCGGAGGCCACTTGTGTGAAGAGCTTAGGAAACTCGGCGGTTTAGACCTACTGCTGAGCAACTTTTCGTCTCAAAAGGATGATCTGCGTGTCGCCTCTGCTCGCGTATTAGAGCAGTCGCTGACACCGGAGAATTGCAACTACGTGGTAGAAAAAGGCATGGACTGTCTGGACAGGATTGTCAAGGTTGCCTTAGAACTATGCGAGGCAGAGGAAGCCTCTGTCGGAACTGGTATATTGAAACACCTATTCCGCCACAGTGAATCTACCTGTAGTGACGTACTGCGGCTTCGAGGTTTGGAGAAAGTAACCGGAGAATGTCGTCGGATGGACGTGGAGACTTTGAAAAATTGTGCTGGAGCATTGGTCAACTTGTCCTTATATGGTGGACCGGAAAATCAGGAAGCTATGATCAAGAAGAGAGTGCACATGTGGTTGTTTCCTTTGGCTTTTAACATGGATGACTCGATAAAGTACTATGCCTGTTTGGCCATAGCTGTGCTTGTGACGAATAAGGAGATCGAGGCACAAATTATCAAATCCAGTGAGTTACTATCTATAGACGTGTATTCATCATGACTTTTACGAGGATGCTAAGGGTTGAACAAACTTTTGCATCCAATTTGCAGATTTGCTACAGTTTGTAGAAACGTTTCTCAATACACACAATCCCGAAGACTTTTCTGCCTCTAATCCAACCCATAGTCAAGGACAAAGTGTGTCATGGCTTCAGCGGTTGGTTCCTGTGCTCTCATCACAGAAAGAAGTAGCTTGTTCCTTGGCTGCATTTCATTTTTGGTATGATGGAATTATCAACTGCTGCTGCTGTGGACCGTTGAAGTAGGAATGATTGAAATTCACTTTGATGATTTTTGTTTTAGCATGGAAGCAGGGATCAAGAAGCGTCAGGGACTCACTAAAATTTTTAAGGAAATATCTGCTATCGAACCTCTAAAAAGAGTAGCATCTTCACCTAACGCCTTAGCATCTAAATATGCGGCCCAGGCATTAAAGTTAATTGGTGAGACTGTCCCTCACAAGTTGAGTCAACAGGTACCGCTCTGGTCGAGTGAGGATGTACGGGAATGGGTAATCCAAAAAGGCTTTGACAAGTTTGCTGACTCCTTCATGGCATCCAGAGTGGATGGTGATCTCCTCCTCCAGTTGACCGAGGACATGCTCAAGGACGACATTGGAATGGAAAACGGAATCCTCAGAAAAAGGTAGATAATCGATTTCCTCTTCTGTTTCTCTTCACAAACTTTGATTTATTTGAAGTTCCCAAGCAAAGTTGTCCATTGTTTACTTGTAATTAGATTTATGAGGGACCTGCGTCACCTAAAACGAATGGCGGACTACTCCAGCTGTGACACCTCAAATCTCAACGACTTTCTCAGTTCAATCCACCCGGAATATTCTGCATACACATATACTTTACTCAACAATCACGTCGACAAAGATACTCTGCGAAAATGCGTGAACGAGGAAGTTCTCGCTGAATGTGGAGTCAAAAACAGTATTGATCGAAGACGCATCATCGACGCCCTTAAAGGTGAGATTAGTGCAAAGAAGGATCAGCCAAATAGGTTTATATACGAATGTTAATATACATTCGTTCTTGTTATTATAATAATCATTTTGGTGTTTTGTGTATTTACTCTTAAGTAGAAAAGTCTGCTTTGGCATGCACTTCCGAGGAGAATCCTGACAAGCCATTGGACGTTTTCATTAGCTACCGTCGATCCAACGGATCTCAACTCGCCAGTTTATTGAAGGTTCACCTTCAGCTTAGACAATTTAGCGTTTTCATCGACGTCGAGCGACTGGAGGCTGGCAAGTTTGATAACAATCTCTTGCACAACATTCGACAAGCACGACACTTCCTTCTCGTACTTACACCCAATGCTCTTGACCGCTGTGTGGAGGATACCGAATGTAAAGACTGGGTTCACAGAGTAAGATACTGTTTATAATTCGTAACTCCGTATTTCCATATATCCATAACGTACCTGTATAATCAATATAATCATACAAAAATAACGCGACTCTGTTAATATTGCAGGAAATTGTTGCGGCCCTCACTTCCCAGTGTAACATTATTCCGATAATGGACAATTTCATTTGGCCAGATACCCAGGATCTTCCTGAAGACATTCAGCCCGTGGCTAGCTTCAACGGTGTTAAGTAAGGCTCTAACCCACCTATAATATTTAAACACACAGATTTGACACGAATCGGGACCTAATACTTTAATTTTCTGTAGATGGATTCACGACTACCAGGATGCCTGCGTGGACAAACTGGAGAGATTTATGCGCGGGGAGGCCGCACTTCCCCGGGGAGATCCCACAATTTACAATTCAAGAAACTCCGAAACGCAAAGTGTTGCGTCAGATAGGACCGCTATTACCTCCCGACCTTCTCCACAGTACCAGCGCACTCAGAGTGTCAGTTCTGAGGGGACCCGAACAGACTAAAAATCCCATCATCCCATCTATTTTAAAATTCCCGATAATCTTAAATCAATATGATGCTGCGACGGTGTTGATGGTGGTTCATAAAAGGATCTGTACTAATTTGTTTTTACAAAATATCGTTCCGATTTTAAAAGTTTTAACTACATAGATATACTCCGACTACTATCACTACTACTACAGCCACTCAATGGTCAATCACATCTGTACATCACATCATTTTAATATTTTGACGACCTCGACAACGACGAACCAAAAGAGATATTGTGAAAATACGTATGTACGTGTATGCGTTTAGGCGAGAGTGTGGATTTTAATATCGATTGATTCTCTACTATTGTTATGTGTTACTACTTTATGACAGCAATTATAATTTGTCAATGTTTGCCATATTATTATTCTCTACAAAATCGTACTGTTTTTTTTTCTTTTAAAAAGTGTGCCGTATATATATATATATTACCTTTAAGATGCCAACAACTATATTTATAAGTAATTTTTACCACACATTATACAATTAATTATTGTTATAATAATTATTCTACTATTAATGATGATCTAATTTTAAATGTCATTAGGACAATGAAAAATTTTATTGTGACGAAAGTAAGAACTATAGAAGTGTAGAAGTAGTGAGGTAAACATGAGGATAATTTGTTGACAACAAAACAAGCGTTTTATTGACCGAGATACACGAACTGCGATACAAATTTTACCTATAAAATAAAATAATTATATAATATTTACTTTGATGATGATGATGGAGTTGGAGCATTGACTAACATACAATTTAAAAGTTTAAAGCATAGTAGCATAACATCTATAACGACATAACGGTTGATTACACAACAAATGATCTCTATAAAAATACTTGTACATTTTAACGAAACAAAAAGTTGAACAAACCGGTGTATAAAAACGATAAAAATAGAAAACAATCATGTACTAGGGAGATTGTGCATTCCACATGGTTTGGTATATTCCTCCGTTTTTGCGAATGAGTTCGGCGTGAGTTCCAAATTCTTCAATTTTTCCACTCTTCATTACAAATATTTTGTCTGCATTTGCAATCGAGCTAAGACGATGAGCTATAGTGACACTGGTTCTTCCTGTTTTAGCATTGTCTAAAGCGGCCTGAACTGCAGCTTCACTTTCAGTGTCCAAAGCGGAAGTGGCTTCGTCAAGGACGAGAACGTTGGGCTGACGGATGATAGCACTAGTGAAACACATTTCGGGATTATTAAAATTTAAAACGTATTAAAGTGGGTGGTCAATGGTCATGTAAATATTTTGCTTATTACCGAGCAATGGCAATTCTTTGCTTCTGTCCGCCGCTCATTTGGTTCCCCAACATGCCAACACGTGTTTCATAACCCGATGGGAGGGAGGTGATAAAGTTGTGCATATTTGTGGCTTTTGCAGCCTGGATTATCTCATCCATCCCAACCTCTCTTGTATTGTCTCCATAAGCAATGTTTTCTCCAATAGAACAATCAAATAGTATTGGCTCTTGGGAAACAAGAGAGATTTGCTGCCGAATAAAGTCCAAGTTGAGACCTTTCAGGTCGAATTCGTCCAGTTTCTGAGCATCCAACAACAATCAGATTAACAAACCGTGTCATAATTTCCTTGATATATATTTTTCAATGTTACAAGTACATACTTACCACCCTTCCTGATAAGGGATCATAAAATCGAAAGACCAGGGCAGCACAAGTTGACTTTCCACTACCCGATGGTCCACAAATTGCTACACTTTTACCAGGTCCTATGTCCATATCCAAGTTCTTGAGGACTTTCACCGTCGGTCTGTTTTCGTATCGGAAATTCACTTTCTCAAAGTTCACCTGACCTTTCACCGTCCCAAGGACAACATTTGTAGAGAATCTGCTGATAAGTGGACGAGCATCCAACAACTTGAAAATCCGCGCGGCTGCAATTTTTCCTTTGTCATAGTCTGGCCCGTAGCTGATCGCTGCACCTCCGCTGCTTGTACAGTAAATCAGGGCTTCTGCCACTTTAAACACATTTCCGATTGCCACGCAGGATTGTTCGACTAGATAGCCACCGTACCACAAACTAGTACAGTAGCAAAGCATAGGTCCTCCTTGGACAATTCCATAGATGATACCCCTCACGTGAGCTCTTTTCACGTTTACGCGGTGTGAAGCTGCCAAAGCATCCTCGTACATGCTCATAAATTGGTCCTCCCCGCACAAACTGGCCACCGTACGAATATTGTTTAATGCCTCTACTGCCAAATTGCAGGATTGTTCGATGGAGTCTCGTTCAATAACATTATCTGTTCCCATTACCCTTCCCTCCATAAAGGATAAGTAAATCATGATCGGCACAAAAATTATTGTGACAGCTGCCATATTTGGCAGGTAATAAAAGGACATTCCAGCAGCCCCGATAACAATAGAAAAAGCTTGCAGAACTCCTGTTACTCTCGAGCCCGTCGCTCCCCGAATGCTGGATGCATCCGTAGACAATCGTGCAGCCAATTTTCCAACTGTATTCTTCGTCTGGTCAAAGAAGCTAACATCCTGTTCAAGTATAGAAGAAAACAGTTGCCTCCTAACACGATATGTAAAACTCTCTCCAGAAAAGCCGACCAATGCCATTTGAAGAAATCCGCAAATTCCAGTGATGGCTGCAATACCCAAGTAGATAAAGCAGTAATATCTACCATCAGCCAACACTTCCCTATCATCTTTCAAAGTGAAGCTCTGAATAAAGTCGCCAAAGACATAAGCGTAGGCAGGGAGTTGCAATCCTTTTATTACAGAGCAAGTGAATACGATTATTAGCAAAGGCCATTCCTTCAGATTTCCCTTCCACAGACGAAGTAGACTGACAGCTCCGGATAACTTTTTCTCATCTTCCTCGTCATCTTGTGGCTCTGTAGTGCTTGGAGGCACTTCCTCCAACGAACATTGACTTATCAATCTAGTACGGCTAGTGATTCTACCGGTGCCGGGTACACTGGACAAGTATTCTTCTACATCCGGATCGTGAGGATGTGCACTTTGTTCTGCTGCGTTGTCTCCGTCGTCCTCGGTATCCGTTCGGATCACTTCTTCTTTCTCCTGACTTACGACTAATTGATGATAGCGACCTTGCAACTCCATCAGTTCAGAGTGCTTTCCTTCTTCGACGACGGTCCCTTTATCAATTACGTAAATTTTGTCAGCGCCTCTGATTGTGCTAAGACGATGTGCGATTATAATGGTAGAGCGATTTTCACTCGCATGTTCAAGGGCCTTTTGCACAATTCCTTCGCTCTGAAAATCTAGAGCGCTCGTTGCTTCATCCAGAAGCAACAGGGCAGGGTTACGAACCAATGCTCTGGCAATTGCTATGCGTTGTTTTTGACCCCCGGACAAGGATGTGCCTCTCTCTCCAACTAGAGTATCGTAACCATGAGGAAACTGAATAATGAAGTTGTGAGCATAAGCTTGTTTCGCTGCAGCTGTACACGAATGCAAAGTTTGTCTAGAACCTACGAGAAACATACATTATCGTAAAACAGAGTTGAACGCATGTTGATTTGCCACAACCAGAAGCCACCGTACCTTCACACTCGGTCTGGAAGGATATGAGAAGCAAACATTGGTAAAAACAATGTCACCAGTCGGCCGGTTTTCAGGTACAATTCCATCATGAGACATGCTATTGATTTCTGATTCCCTAAAAGAAGAGAGCATCATGAGTGCAAAATACAATTAGCAGTTGTAAATCCCTTAAATATAACGCCTACCTGTCCAAAATAGGGAATATCGATGCTGCTGAACCCATACCCCCACCAATACATTCAATATACTCGGAGGTAGCTCCAAAATAAAAACCGGCTAACATCACACTGAACAAAATCTGTGGAACAAAACGCGCGATCACAATTCATACTTCACAATAGGAGTGAACCAGTGAACGTACACAATGAACATCAAAAACAACCTACCACAAGAACATTATCAGGTCCATAGAGTCCATCCCCAGTTTCCCTCGAATACACAACCAAAACGGAACCATACCAAAATGCGTACGCAAAGTTTGTCAACGATACACCCCAAATTAGACCGTTACCCAAACCACTGAGTATGTGACGTTTGTTCGCCACCTTCTTGGCATTTTGAATTTTCTCCTCGTAACGTTTAATCTCTTTCTCTTGTCCATTGAACGCGTGTACCGTACGGATGTTCGAAAACACCTCTTCAGCTATACTTCCGGCTTCAGCATACGCGTCTTGCTCCTTCGTCGTCATGTTGCTTTGGACACTAGCATCAAATCCACTAATCATGCCGAGTACCGGTATGAAAGCCATCAAAGCCAAAGTCAGCTTCCAGCCAAGGTAAAATGAGAGACCAGTGAGGAAGACGCAGTTGCAGATGGAGGCAAAAAACATGCCAATTTTTTCACTCATCGAGTTTTGAATTTTCAACATGTCACTGCCATTGACAAAACACACAATTAATATTCATTTTGTCCAGGTTGATAAAAAAATATTTTATTGGGGTTGTGTCTGACGTACTCAACCATCCTTGACGAGAAATCCCGCTTAGCATCTTTATCAAACCAGCTTATGTCCATTTGAAGTAGCTTTCGAAAATACTCACGTCGTAGTTTGTAGACCTGCTGCTCCGCAACGTAGTTCAGACTCATAACAAACAGATACCCAAAGATCATCTCAAGAACCGCAAGAGACGACTGATATACCATAAATTTTTCCACTTCCTTCATAAAGGGGGACGTTTCATTACTCGGGGGAGGAGGACATTTTCTTGAGGGATCGGATGCGTACGTCACCATGGTCTTTGTAAACTGACCAAATGAGACATTTGCCAAAGCGGGCACAAGACCTGTTGCCGTAGCGAGTATCAGGGCGACAACTACCAATAACTTTTCACATTTGGTGGAATACCGGTACTGAAACAAACATTATATCAGCAAATACAGATACTCCGTCAAAATAAAATGCTTAAAANATAAAATGCTTAAAAATCTCAATTATTATTTACCAATTTAAAAAATGAAACCGGCGTTTTTTCTTCATTATCACTTCCTTCTGTTGCAGCACTATTTGTACCTTCCTCCACGGCACCAGCCAGTGTGGGGGTGCCCGCCGAGATCTGCCGGTTTTCATTATTTGGTGGGGGTTCTGGTTTCTTTTGGTTGGCATTGTCATCTGTACTTCTCGAATCCTGGTTCAATCGCTCGTTGGATGCGTTTTGTAGATCATGGTGCGTTTCTTCAGGTACCCTGTTGTCAATGCCCTCCTCAGCTTCATCATCAACTACTTCCGATTCTAGTAATCCTCTGCAAAATCAAAAATCGTGTCTTAAGGATGCATTGTGTGAATTACATATGCCCTGTAATTTTTATACCCAACCTTTAGTCAACTCTTATTTCTGTACCTTTTATCATTGTCCTCGTCCGTTTCCGAACTCCTGGTAAGATTAAAAGTAGGCATGCCCTTTTGTAATACTAAACTTTACTTCCTGGGAAAAGAATGATCATCAGTTGCCAGCGTAAGGCAACATAAAACTTTTCCTTTCTTTCCTTTTCCTATCGCCCTTCCGTATAGCAGATGTGCTTGTACCACTAAAATAAGTCACAAAAGTAAACCCTTCAACTTTAGGAAATAAAAAGTATTGTAAAATAAAAGCCTAAACATTCAACTTGTCGTTACCACATCACAAGTCAATAGTCGCAAATATCCAATTTGCCAAGAAAAAAAGCTGAATTTTTAATCATCGTTTTATGACAACACGTCTCTGAAAGTCAGTTGGTTCTTGTTTAAGATCAAAAGTTCAACATTTTATTTAGGACGAGTTGACAAATGTCGTCAGAGATTATTTTTCTTGTTCGTAGAACTGACAATGAGTGGTATAACTTTATTAGGCCAAGCAAAATCTCAAAGACAGCGCAAGTCTAACTGCCTGTATCTTTCCAAAGAAGCCGGGTAAACCGTTTTGACCGTACTTAATTTTAATCAAATTCTATCTGACTCTAATTCATTTGCAATTCTCAGTATTCACAACTTCACCCAAGTCAGCAAATAAGAGAAATAGATCAGTGCCACAAAGATGAAAGATTACATTATGCTCGAAACGAAACGCAACAACGCAACGCTTTATTGGGTTCGTCTCCCGTCATCACACTCGTCGAAAGACAGGATATGTTTTTGATAAAGTTCCATGTAGTTTTGTATTGAATCGACACCAATATGTTAAACAAGAGTGGAACTTTATTCCAGGAGCGGCTTGTGTAATAATAAAGTGAGAACTACCTATTTTTGTCAATCATCCAGGCGAACAACGCTGAAGCGGAATGAAAGATGAAAGAGTAAAACACAGCAACGCACTACCACACACAAATAAACAAGATCGAGTGTGGAGATAGCAGCAGTCATCAGTGCAACTATTTATCGACTGACTGGCCGCAATTTACCTATATGTAATGAATGCCATAAATAAAAAATATAGATATCCCGATACCACAACAATGCCTGATACGGTTCAATTCAATTCAGTGGAATTACTTGTGGTCGTCTGTAGGAAAGTACACGTAAGAGGACTATCCACTTGGACATTAAAATATCCAATTTTCCAAGCCACAGACAATTCGTGCATCGACATATCTGCTAAAAACGACTAAAAATAGCTATAAAAATGACTAAAATGTCTCGCCCGTATCCATGTGACGTTATTTATGGTATTACGGCAATTCCAATAATATGAAGTATGCTAATTCGGTGTGCATTTTTTCAAAAGAATTGACAAAAAGTGCATTTGTATTGTATCCGTCGTGTGAAAACATGTCTATGGGGAGTATATGTGTTATGACAGGACTCGCCGTAATGACACCTTCAACTTCAGAAATGGATTCACTATGCAATTCAAACACTGATGCCGCCTCAGTTACTCTCCAGCTTTTCCAGCACGCTGGCCCAAATAAATACTCTCTCTCTCACACACACACCATTATGTACACACTACACTCGCACAATCCAAATGGTTTTCTGTCATGAGAAATACAAACCTGGAAAAATGTCAATCCAGAATTAAGGATTGATTAAAATATAATGTTGAGTCTGCTCCTCCACTGCCGGTGTAACATGCAATAATAATCTTGTTGAACAAAAGTCGAATGATATTTATAGATTAATTCACCTGCCACTTGCCCAAACAACACACACTAGGGCGACTATATATTTTTAAGCACTAAATGCAAAGCACGTGCGCACACGTGGTCGTCCGAATGAAACGTTTTACTGTCTTGAAATAACACAATCCGTCCGAATGACTACGGCAGTGGAAGACTGACAAGCTGTTACCGTTTACAGTTAAACGTTCCTAGTGTGTGGCTCTCACCTAAATGTAAGCCCTCTGTTATCAGGCCTTATCCTCTAGCAATTTGCGATTCCATGAGCACGGAATGCTTGAGTACCGACAAAAAGCTTATTTGCTGTTCGTAAACGTTACAGCAATACATGTGCATAATACACAAATGCCAATTGCATCACAAGTACCAAGATTAGAAACGAGGAGATATTGACATCCTACAAAACCGGTTTTGCATTTATTTCCGCGAATTCATTCGGATGCCTATCCTTGCTTCTCAGATGGGATGGGTATAAATAACACTCAAAGTTACAGCTAAAGCTAACACACAAGTCTATAACCTGCAGAGAAACGTTTTCAAATGTTGCTAACCTGCACTGAAAAATCAACAAACAACCTGTAACTAGTAAGTAAAGCACGGTCAAATTCATATTAGCATACAAGTACGTTTTCTTTCTAAGAAGGAGAAGGTATAATTGGTGTGATGACGTACTTGGTTTACGTACTTTTTAAATCAAAGATAATTTAAAGTAGTAAAACAACAAATAGGATACCTTGCTCTATTAAACATGTAAATCGGAAATGGCATACGGCAATGTGGCTAAGTAGCTGTTGGTAAGGCCTGCTTGTGTGTCTAAATGTGTGGTACCACTAACAACTATTTCTTCAATGTTCTGTGTTGCAGTTGTAATATAAAACGGTGCAAGACCGTCAAAGCAGACAACCGTCCTCTGTAAATCAACGTTTTACGCTATTGCAAATTAAATTGTTCTAAACCCGACGACGACACAGGACGGCGAAAATATTGTTTAAACTAAAAAAAAAGAACAAACACAAAATCAAGCTTGAAACTGTTACTTACATCTGCTGTAGTCGTTTATCCGCACACCTTAGGAAGACGACGGCCTTGACGATAATGTGCTTTATTGACTTCTCTAAACTCCTCGACTGACCACCACTACTGTGGCTACACTGACTACGAATACGAAGTACACAACTATTATATATCTACCTAATCTATTTCGCCGTAACAATAATAGTTTATTTCATTTTTATATTTCATAATTAATGTTGTAACATTGAAAAATTGCAGAGTACGATGAGTTGAACGCGTGATATGCGAATGCACAGGAAAAATATCAATTATATCACATTGAATTATTGCACACACCTCGTTCACCGGCATTTGTTTGGGTTATTGTGAACGCCGAAGATGCATGGCGCAAATAGCTACAATGTCACATTCAACTTCTATCAACATCGTTACATATCATTTATTAAGCACTTCGATTGAGAGTGTGTGTTACGACGAGTTACGACTCGTTACGTTTTTTACAAGTTGTGTAATCACATATACAGTGCAAAACAATTATTTTAACGAATAAATTCTAGGAATGAACAGCCACTTTTTATTGGTGGTTCACAATACAAACAATAGAACACAATGAAAACGTAGATGTACATAGGGATGGTAATATGCGTGCTAACGAAAGGTTTTGAAAAGGTGAGAAATCAACGTTGAGTTTTTAGCGTTGCTGGATACGAGCATGATCCGAAGTCATGATCACAAAACGAATCATTATATATTGTACACACGCACGGATAGACGGTTTGAAAAAATACCTAATAATAATAATAATAATAATACTGAAGGTGACGGCTGGCACATAGGTTGTAGCTGTGCGATATTTAACGAAGATGACTAATGACTCGACAAAACGAGTGTCCCTGGCCGGTCGAGTAGACTACGTACAGAGTACAGGTATTCAAGCAGATTGACGAATGAAGCCGGATAATTGTGCTTCGTCAGGCAAGAAAAAGCATCAAATGGACTCTGGACCCCGGCGGGTTTGGAATTGGAACTGTGTGTGTTTGTGTAAGAGGAATACACATGACAGGGTATACAGCAGGATGGAGATAGTAATGTAATGCAAATACAAGTTAAATCATCTTGCATGTTTCTTAGAAACCGACGAGAAGACAAAAAAAAATGTTTTCGTTTCAGCAACAGCATGTCCTGCCGGTAAAGAGCGTTTAAACGTTCACAACTGCAGGGGCTATGTGCGAGTGGACGATGGAATCATTGGAGACTTCTGAGGTGTTATCTTGGGAAACGCTGCTGTCCAGCAGCAAATGTAGAATACAAGGTAACAGGGAAACGTACGTGGGTGTTATACCACCACCACCGTTGCGTTCTGGCTCTGTCTTTGTTGGCGTTGGCTTTATGATGTTCAGACGATGCGGGATACGACGGCATAAAACGGCAGCTTTTCAAACCAACGAAGGAGGATGTACAAATGCTCGGTGGTTCTTCTAGCGAATGCTCAGATGGAGGAGCTGACATTTTTTGAAGCTTTGTGCTATGATGAGAATATGACTTCGTTTTTCGCTTCCGTTCGGTTATGATTCCCTGTGCTACCATTCAACAACATTCGTATTCATCGTACTGGGTTCCGGGCTCCGTTTCCGTTGCTTAAAAATATGTGAATTGTGCCTTGAAAAATGTTCCCTATATGCAGGAAATGCTTATTCGTCAAATGATGATCCTAATCCTGATATATATTTAATCATTTGGCATTCATAGAGCGCTGAGCACTATTAAAAGTTCGAAAATAAAAGGAAATTGTTTATGCGCCTCTAATCCATCATGTCCCGTTCTTACAACGTCTACTCTTAGATTTACCAGTATTTTTCTTACATTATCAACATTTTTAACGATTCATTAACTATCTTTAGTATGTTTTTATTCAACTGTGTGTCAAGAGTTCCTGTAAATTGAAAATCTTCTTAAGCTTCTTGAGTTAAAAGCCGTGAGAACGAATCTTCACTTCAATTGGGAGTTAAAATTGTGACGATACTTACTTTAGTAGTTGGCATTATTCGAACCTGAGGACTTTTTATATTTGCTGGTCGTTGTTTATCCCTTGTACTGATTTAGGGATTTAGAAATCAGAAATGTATGTTCTGTATAGTAGGGATTCACATTAAATAATCCTCCGAATCCCATTTCACATCACCTAGCAAGGCATAATATAACTATTATTATGGTAATAGAGGTATATCCAGGAACAGAGAACAAATCTGAAGAGTGAAAGAATAGAAGGCTGCATACCCAAAAACCCCAATACGGTTTTATCCTGTGTGCGTGGGAGCGATAATAATACGATTACATTTGTACGGGTTCATTCCTAATATTTCAGGTAGTTTCTCACTTCGCCCCAAAAGAATTTGCATTTATGATGATGATGGAAAAAGTACTCTTTACTTGCAATCTTGCAAAGCGTGAGTACGAGAAGTGTTTGGAGTACCTACCTCATCTGAATCTGAATGGGAGATTTATGTGAAGATTTTAGTGACTCAACGATGAAATTAGATATGGTAGCAGTACTTGTTACAACTGTCAAGGATTAAAGAATATTGCAGTTGGCCATTTTAGAAGAAGTTGCGTGTCATCTTAAAAATGCTTGAGCATCATCAGTAATCGTTATAAATACACATCCGAAAATTTTGTCAAACCCACCTATTTTATCCACATACCCGGAAAAATTTCAATGAATCGTCTTCTTAGTCACAGCCTTGTAGAATCAAACCGTAGCGGAACGATATTCAGACAGAAAAAAATGTTTAAAAAAAATTAAAGACTCCACAACTTTGTGATAGGTAATTTTAACCATAACAAAGGTTTCATTATACGCCTCACAAGGACTCACAGTCGAAACACAAAAGAAAAATACTGTAAATTGCAAAGATGAAGGAGAATCATTAAATAGCAAAATGGTCATTCTTGCAACGATACCGTGTACTCAATGGAAAACATGGTGAATCATGCTTTCTCCTCCGTTCATACATCCCATTCATCATCCCCCGCACACTACCAACTATCACCTCTCGTGTCTCCCAGTCTACTTTCTCATATTAATGGGGATTTTCTTTTAGATGGAGAAGATGATGAAATTTTATTTTTCCCGTATGAATCAACGTGCCAGGATCATTTCCATATTTGGTTAGACCAGAGAGGAAAGGCAGACAAATGTACGGAAGTAGCACACCAAGTGGGATTTTCATTTTCCCCCGTATAGAGGTTACGCTTCAACTTAGTTCTGTACACTCGTGTGTTGTTTTCTTTTTACGAGTTCTACACCAAAATCAATCAAGCCCAGAACAAGACACAACAAAGGGTCGAAATGGAATTCTAAAATTAAGAGTTCTCTCCAAACTTATTTTACTACTCTGCTCTGCCGACTCTGCCTTTCCACTTCAACCCACTTCAGACTCTCTCTCTCTCTCTCTCTCTCTCTCTCTCTCCCTTCAAGATTTCCACTTTGCATGAAAACCTTTTTTCCGTCGTGGTAGCACCAGCTTTTTCTGGAAATACACACGAAATACAAAGAAAAAAGCGGTGGTAATGAACAGCTGGAATCCGGTAGGGTAAAAAAAACATGCGCTATCCCAGTCTCAGGCAGTATTTCTCCAAAATAAAATGTTTTTCATTATTCTGATAGTCCTGCTTCCACTTTCAGTCAACATCGCCAGTTTTGCCCAACACGCACCCAAGAAATTGATTTCGGTCCCAGGTCACAATCAACTATATTATATTTAAACCACATATTTTCTTCCTTTCCCACATTTTAGAATATAGACGCATTTGTAAACAATGCCATTCAAAATTGCATTGAAAGAGTTCCTCAAATATTGAATATTAAGATTTCACAATTCGACGTGTCCTATTATCAGTTGAAAGTCGGTATAAAGTCTTCTGATTGCAAGGTAAACATTAGAAGCCTTCTCTTTAGGCATGCTACGAATTCGGAGCTTAGTTATTAAGTGTGTGAACAGCTATTCAAACGAAAAGTGGTTAACGATTATGTTCACAGTCGCTAGATTTTCGTAATATTTTCCTCCATCAGAGCAATATCACATGTAGGAGCAGTAGTAAATGCGAGCCCAGCAGAACTGCAGAGATGTAGTAAATAAGCAAGTAGAAGAGAAGGAGAAAGTTAAAGACCATAAAAACATTTAATGATTTTAAAGCAACGACTCGCTTGTTTCGTCAAGCACAAAATTACATTTTCACTCACTCTCTCTCCCACTCACTTTCATTCCATCTGTAAAATTACCTCTGCTCGTTTTCTCTATGTCGTGTACCTGCTTTGTTGTCTATTGTCTATGTCTTGTCTAGTTGTCTTTTTCTCTGTGTTTAGAGTGCATCATCATCATTGTGTACTAGAATTATAGCCAAAAGGTCCAAGAATGTATCGTATAATTCGTATATCGCCTTCTATGAAATTTAAAACGTAATGTTGTTGTTCACTTGTAACTCGTAATTACTCGCCTGTTCTTTCCTCATTGTGTTAACTTGTGTTAATCCAATTGTACAATTGTACTACTTGTAAACCAACAACCAACCAGACGAAAGCAAAACAACCGTATTCCTTTTTTTCCCTCTAGCTGTTGGCTTCCCTTCATTGCTACTGTCATGTTGAATTAAACTCCACTAAATGTCAGGTAGGTAAATGACGATTCTCTACTTTTTAATTGTTTGCTAGCATAGGGTTTTGATGTAGTCAATACTTGCGCGTAGTTATTAAATGTTTTTTTTATTTCGTAAATGTTGTAGTACTGATAATTGCTAACACATAAAATATTATTGCATACTTTTTTATATTTCTACTGACAACATGGGCCAAGCAATAAATTTTCGGAAAATAAAATGAAATTTAAAAAAATCTTGACAACGAAATTGTATACTACTACCAACATATATGTTTGAACCCCGCACTGCATCTACCGGTTCATTCCGGGCGCTTTCTCTAAAAACAAAAAAAACGACTGCCTCGCACAAACTACCCACAATACCAACTCAAAAAGTTCAACAGACGCTGCCTTCATCGTCTATATATATATTTTGTCATTCACTCTGTTACATTAGGATTACATTATTTTTTAAAATGAACCCTGCCCTGTTGTGTTGCTACCATGCATGAGGCATGTCACCACAAGATCATATTGCATACCCAAGTGAAGGCCGCTACCCCGATACCCCTTGTGCCGAAGTGAAGTAGCACTTTACTTTACAAATATGATTTGAACTGTACAGGTGAAAAAAGTAAAGTCGCCGCCCCCGTACCCGTTTATAATTACCTTCAGCAATTCACCATTTGCTTAATAATGTTGTTTTAATGATTACCTCATCTCCTCTTTGCCGCCAAGATTTTCTATCTGCAGCACGACAAACGATAGTAAAAGTTTCTATTTTTCACAACATGACTTCTGTAATGAATTAGTAAAACGGGCTGTTGCAGCCTGACACGAGTTTGACCTTTGTTGCTTGTTCAGCATTTTATCGCCGTTGTCGTAAAACGATGTAGATGTGTGTGTTCCTACTACTCTCTTTCAACATTCATAAAACTTATAACTTTATTACTGAAAAAAACGCACAGATTACATGGCCAATGATTTAAAACTTGTATTTTGTAAAACGGATAAAATTGGCAGGTTGTGAACTTGACATAGGTGATGAAAATAAAAATATAATGTGCATTTTACCCCGTTTTGCTCCTTTTGGTAACGTTTCCGTCATCTTTCCACTCTCTCGAAACTTTCTTATGACGATTTGCTGTTGTAATGTAGTACAACCCCGTTAGTAAATCATCTTTTTTTGACAATGCCACTTTATTTGCTGTTCTGTCAGAAACGCTGCATGCTGCACGGATTCGTTTGAAAAATTAGTATTTCTTTTCCGTCTCCTCCGATGAGCATGTCAACGTGTAGGAAATTTACGGGGAAAACTTGAACTTTTCAGCCGGCGATAAAGTAAACTGCGAAGGAAGCGCATCAACGATAGAGGTGGAACATTTTTTATAAGTTGTCGCTAATGGTTTACAGCATCATCATCGGTATTATCATCGAAATGGGAAAGAGTATATAGATAGGTTGCTATTATTACAGTCTGTTTATTGTTTATGTAACTATCAAAAATGTGATAAAACTTCCTCAACTACTTCACCCCTGCTAATATAACGCGTTTACTTACATTTTCTGTTTTTCATGCGCGTTCACACGCCTATTTACTTTTTTCCCTCTTTCTCCCTCGTTTCGCTGATGATGGCATTGAACTTAAATTCGTTCTAAATATCGTTTACACTGGGTCTACAACTGTACCAGGGAAGAGCACAATGCTTCTTGGGCTGCCGGCATGCCGACAACCCCTTCCCCTCTTCGGCTTCTCTTCTGTTTCTGGTTCGATTCGTTGCCAATTTTTGGGGAAAGAATGTATTGAAAAAATGTAAACTTTTTTGCTTCATCCTCTGCTTATTATTATGATTACGACAACGACGTCGTCGTCGGCGCGCAAAAGATACGCTTATTCACGTTTTCCTCCACATGTACACGGGGAGTCTGTTGGATTTTTTAGCAGGCTCACTGCTCAAAATAGTAAAGTTAATAATAATGTGACAAGAATAAGAGATGATGATGATGATGATGAAAAAACGTTCTCTACAACATCCGCATTTTTTCTTTTCTCCTTCTGATCTTCATCTTTTTTCACTGTTCACTTCCTCCATTTACAACAATTCCCGTGTCGTCTACTATTACATTTTAGCGTACATCTCTAGAGTCTCTGACGAGATACCCTGCAAAAATACTTAATCTTTGTACTTTTTGTGCATATAATCAGGCGAGAAACTTATAACATGTGAAGATGAGGATTCTAATCCAGGAAAAAGTGCGTCAGTGCGTGTGTATGTGTGTGCTTGTGCGTAGCAACAGCATCCGCCCATGTTTAGGCATAACACCACTGCCAAAAATAACCTCATCGTGATCATCACCGTCGCGTCGTCATCATTCTTTTTACTCGCGTGGCAGGCCAGGCATTTATTAGTGCTTTAGTTAAAGAAACTCCGACCGTGTGTGTGTGTACATATGCACCTAGGTATCTGTGTGTGGAGTTAAGGAATTTTTAAAATTGTGTAACGGTTGGTGGTAACGATGCATGTAACCATAATATGCAAGTTGGGTGAGTAGTGAGTGGCGAAGAAGATATTGCCGTGCTGATAATGACGATAATATGCGAAAAAAACATCCGTCTTGGAATTTCTTAGGGAAGTAGTAGGAGCGAAGGAGGAGGAGAAAAGTTTTTTTATGTCTTTTGGGCAAGAATTCGATTGTCTTTTATGGTTATCCTGTTACCACTGTTGGCGGTGGCGGTGGTACCATTGGAATGGATAATGCGGCTGCAACACCTGCACCCCAAAAATAGAACAACTGAAGGAGAAAACGATGTTTAGTAAGTTAAGTTTAAGTCAATAGTACAAAAAGTCAGACACACACACACAAACAAGCACACACTTCCTTTGGATATAATGGTTAGAATGACCTAAATATTCGACAGGCATTTTGCCGCCGTCGCTATCATCAACATCCTCTCAAAAGAGAGAACTTCCGAAAAAACAGCCACTTCAAAAAATTAAATTACAGAGCACCGCTTCTGAACGTTGAGGAATGTAATCATAATAAACAAGAGCTCGTCATTTCATCTTCTGTCCTGACATGCCCCATCAAGTTTCATCATCAGACAACCGACCGCCTAGCGAAATCTAGGTAAAGGCAGCCGGTGACAACGGCCGTGCAAACAAGCACACACAAACACACTCCGAAAGGTCGTTTTATTGAATAAATAGAGTAATAAAAGGAAAGGTGTGAAAGTTTAGAAAAATGAGAAGGCAAACACGTACTAGTTAGATTCCACAATTTCAAGCAGCTGTAATGAATAATTTGAGGGAGAGAGATGAGATAGCCACTTCTGCTAGCGTTAATATTTTTTGTTTTACTACATTCCAGTAACGGTTGACATTATCGTATTGCACTCAAGTGCAAGTATTTACAATACTTGTATGTATGTACAGTGTGTATGTGCATCACCAAATTCACCATCAGCGAGTGACGGCAAAAAAAGTAAAAATAGGTCAATGGGAGAGAAGGACGACAATTTGATGGTGCTAAATTATATACTAATTAATCTGCTTTAGGATGGTTTCATGTCCATCACTATTATGGCACGAAGGAGAAATTAGTGTGCTGTAAAAATAGCCCAAAAAGTGTACACTATCTTTGAAGCAGCGAGGAGCAATGTCGAGCGAAATATCCATATTGGTTGAATGAGGAAAAGCTGCTTTAGAAAAGTCGTAAGAACAGCATGGCATGAAATGAAACGAGGAGCAAAAAGTGAAAAAAGTGAGACGGGAGCTGAGAGATTCGAATCAGAGGATCTGTACTCTTTCCAAGACCGGCCTTTAACCACTCCGCTGCGCGTTGCCTAGCATCGATATACGAGAGGAATGAAAAATGAGCACCGAATGCGCGGCGATGGTACGTGCAAAAAGCTTCCTTTGCCGCAGAGTTGCTGCTATGCTTATGTTGCTCAAATACTTGTTTATGCATTGCTTATGCTACTCCGTTTAGCTTTGACTGGGTTTTGTGGCTTTTGCGTTGTACTGCTCAAAGTGCAGTCCTATCTCTGTTGGTAGCATTTTTACTGTAAATATACATGCTGCCTGCAAGCTGCAAGCCAAATGATCAGCTTTCCCTGCCCTATCAACATTTCATATTCCATGCTTATAAGCAGTAGTAGCACAAAACTAGACTGTATTGGGTTCTCCTTTTGTAGAGGAGGTATTTATTTCTTGGGGAAAATAATAATTAATATATAAAATTAATAATCATCATATGAAAATAATAACCATCATGGAATTGAATGTTTGGTCGTTGCGTTGGTAATTTTTGTTTTACAATAAAGTGAGTTTAGCACTCCGTACATTCAAAACGTCATTTTGTTATGTATGAATTTCACATGTCTAAATTCTGTCATAAACAGGGGGTTGCTGTGTGGTCATATAACAGTAGTTATTATTAATAAAATATTTCAGTCAATAATTGTACCTCGTTTTATGCCATAAAAATCAATAGTAAGGATTATTATAAGAAATGTTTATATTTGCATGTGTACACGCGAATTATGTGAAAATGTTCGTTTTAAAAAACATTTCCATAAAATCTTCTCTCGTTCTTCGTTATGCCATGTGTTTGTCTTGGTGGTTAAGCGCCATTGCACTGTGATCGACTCAGCCGTAATTGCCCACAAAACGAATCCTTTTAAGGGAAAATCCCTCTAGAATCTGCAAAACACCACACGGCTTCTCCCCAACCATTACAAGATGAGTTTACTACGGGAAACTTGGTAACCGACCCTTTATTACACATGACAGACGACGAAATTACTTTGTACGTAATTACTCTTTCATGCAAAATCCTGGTTGGTGCACGATTCAATGCTTTGTGAATTGAATGATGACAAGATTACTCTTACTATACAACAACTACGGAACCAAAATCTAGTGCCAACATCCTAGAAAGTATTTCAAGCCGGACGGATAGGCTATCATCATGATATCGTGAACATCAAACAAGGCACTCAAGGAATCCCATACCAAAAAGCTTCGTCTCATCACAGAAAGACATACGTATATGTACATATGGTGTGGTACCGAATATCATTCAGCACGTTGAACTTCCTTGTATACCCCTCCCACTGTGACTTTGACGACCGTTCCTCGAATGAATGACGCTTCCATTATATTCGCAAGTACTTACGTACGTTGTTAATATCAGCAGAACGTCGTTTTCCTGCTGGAATGAAAAAATGCAAGGTATACATATATATTTAGAACGTTGACTTTTCCCTGTGGAAAAATACACTCGAATTAGAAAACACATATTATTGGCTTATAAAAAATAGTAGTGAATTCTGCATTTCTCTTTTCTGCATTCGCATATTGTGTGTTCTTCTGCTTCTTGTCTTTATATATCTACGCTGCTTTTGTTATTGTTTTTGTTGTCTTTCCTTTAATTTTCCTTTCGTTCATTCACTTCCCCCTTAATCACACACACGCTCACTCGTTTGGCCATTGAGCCTTTTTTTCTGCTTTTCCTGCTCGCTTTTATGTTTTCCACATGTATTATTTTTCCTGCTGAAAGGTAAGAACCAGCAGCAAAGTGGCTCCAATCTTTGTGTCACGTGCGTTTGCGTTTGTGTCAATTGGTGTGATGTGCGAATTCACTCACATTTTAGTTCCTTCGCATCCATGTGATTAATAAGGCTGATCCTGTTGACGATGACGACGACGATCATGACGACGACCGTAAAAATGAGCAAATGTTGCGATTTTAATGGGTGATTCTGCCAGGGAAATGTAAATGTACTCCTCTGTTCTTTCAGTCGCTGTTGTTTTCGATGGCGATGATGACGAGGTGCTGAAGATGTCTCTATTTCACAAAAAAACATACGGTTTCCTGTTTCTCATTCACATTATTACCTATTTGTACACATGTACGATCGTCATCTTCAGATTTCGTGATGCATACAAAAACTTACTACAAACCATTAACATCCGCAATCCGCCTGTTTCTGTCAATGTTTTTTTTTGCACAGCACACATTTCTTCTACCTTTTCCTTTAAACCAGGATGAACCGAATTGCTGTACAGAAAAAACATTTTTGCCATATTATTATCTTCATAAAAATCGAAAAAATCCACCCTTTTTTATGACTCTCACTCCCATTATAGCCGTCAATATGACTACGTGTGCTGCTACTCAATAATAATAACGTAACAAATAGTTAACAGTCCGTTTTTTCCTTTTCCTTTTATTATTACCGCTGACAGATAATTACCTGCGTGTTTTTCGGCGCGCCGTAGTAAAAATAAGAAAGCAGAGGAGCGTGCAGAGTGCAGAGGTACAGGTAAGTAAACATTAATAAGAGGAAAATGTGAACTACAAAACGCATCAACCAAAAATTCTATTTATGGAACATGACGAGATGACAGAATACCACGCAATAGTATCGAAACGTATTAAGAATTAAAGTAGATATCTGCTTGAGTGCTTCGTGGCTTCGTGTGCTTTTTAAATGGTGCATCGCATATATGTTGTCTGTATGTATTTACGACAGAGTATTAAAAACAAGCTGCGTATTATTAACTACATAAGGAAAAAGGAATTCTCTGTTTACGTTTCCATTCCGAAAAACTTTACACGCGGAGTACTTGAGCAGAACTTTCCCTTTGAGAATTGAAACTTTTCCTGTTTTTGTTGCGAATGCTGTTGTTGTTGAGAGGAATCCACCCATGAGCACATACATCCTGTTGTTTTTGACGTTTTTCATCATGACTGGTCTTCTGTTCTTTTCCTGGGGTACCGTGGACATCATCAGCAAAAGCGAATGAAAAGAACGACAGTCTAATTTGTTAAGAAATTGCGTTTCACGATGTGCAAACATCTCAAATCATTACAGAAAACGAACTTGAATCTGAATAGAAGAGAGTTTGAGTTCTCTAGTATTAAAAAAGTTTCGCTATTTTGTCTAATGAAACCACCATGGCCATGGTCCTTTTAAGAAAAATGATCTCCTCTCACCTCCTGCCGGGCTGACGTTACTTGACTAATTGTAAATTAGACTAAAAGGACAAAAAGGATATAGAGATTTGTTTTGGGGGCTTTGTTATTATTACATAAATAAATGGTGACGGTGTTGCCACGTTGTACCCTGATTTATTTCCTTGGAATGGGAAGAAGGTTATGCAGGATTGAGGGAAAAAATTTGTCAATATGTAATGCACGTTACATACATGTACTGATAGGCAACTATCTAATATATACTTTCTATGCGCTTTAGCTATGAGTATGCATAACCGTCATTATTA
>JAHZNE010000232.1:0-10221 GCA_027744055.1 Callyntrura sp. NNG-2020 | reverse complement strand
TTTTTGGTATAAGTATACTTCTTTTTAGCAGAGAAAGTAGCACATAGTCATTGTAAGCTTCTGCGCTCTGTTGGTAATATTCCAGCACACTATTATCGGGAAATACAAAGGTCACGTTTGCCTTTAGTAAATCTCTGGGGGACTCAAAGTGAATTTGGGGTAACGGCCGAATTTGATTGCAGAAAAATAGTGATAACATTTCGAAAGTTGGCTGGTTGTGTAAATTTTGAAAGCTGGGGTAGTGCTTCTTTGCAAGTTCAATTAATGCTTGGTCAGGGTGAAGGTATTGATGATCAATGTAAATGAAGAGGCATTCTCTTTTGGTAGTGGTAGTTTTCCCAGTTTCATTGTGACTGTGAATATTTGGACAAAACATTATGAAAAAGCAAGAAAGTACAAAGATGTTTCATATTTTTTTCAGCACAACTCTTCAAACGGACGACAAGCTCAAACTAATTTTTGTTGAATGTTTGAAATATTTTGTGTCTGTCATTATATATAATTGAGTGCTGGTAAGTGTATTAAAATACACGTGAACGATTTAAGTTTTGTACTGTTATCAGTAAATTGTTATATAACACACTATTTGTTATGTGGTGCATATGAATTGGTAAGAAATATGAATTTATAATACTAATGTGAAACATGTAATACAAATTATTTTACTGGATAGGAAAACATATTATACATAGATAAACGAAATGACTGAAATGAAACATTATGGCAGTCACATATCTCAACCGCAGAATGAAAACCAAGTACATTTTACTATATTTGCGAAATACAATATATTAGTTTTTAAACTATTTTAGTACATATTAAAGCATATGAGTATACGTGTAAATATGTACTACACTGCAACAGGAACAGAATATCAAATTATCGTTCAAGAAAGCCTGCGACCTGCGTATTATAATATTGCAGAAAGGTCACAAATGTCAAATTTCCGGTAATAGTTGGTATGTAGAATATGACCTAGAGGCTAATTATTAGTGAAATATTTAAAAGTTTAGAATAGCTTCAGGTAATGGTTACTGGTTTCTATAATAAGGATATAAAGATATTTACTAGTAAGTAGATTCTGATTCTAGTTGGTCTTTAGAATGCATGAAATGAGCATAAATTTTAGCAAATATTCATGGTCATATTAAACACATGGAAATAGCAGTTTTTTTCTTTTGCTTATGGTAAATATCGACTCCTGAGTATGTCAACATTGAGCTTAAAAGTAAAATCTGTAAGTAGATTCTAGTTGGTCTTTAGAATGCATGAAATGAGCATAAATTTTAGCAAATATTCATGGTCATATTAAACACATGGAAATAGCAGTTTTTTCTTTTGCTTATGGTAAATATCGACTCCTGAGTATGTCAACATTGAGCTTAAAAGTAAAATCAATCTGTCTCGCCCGCCTGCCAAAACACCTTCAAAATATTTGAGAGACTCCATACATTTTCTTTGTGTTTACAAAGAGGGCATTTTCATAGATATTTTAGATGGTTAAGATAATTCGTTTTCTCCACAACAACAGAAATATTTACATTTTAGTATCTCTTGATATCATCAAAATTAAACGGACTGTTTTTCATGCCTAATAATTATAGCATTTGATAATAATTCAGCAAGTTCGCTTGAAATTCTAAGATGTAACAAAATACTTTCTGCGCGATGATGTTTTCTTTGTATGTTCAAATCAAAAATTCATTTGAATGTGGCTTTGGTAGTATAGTTTTACCAAGTTTTCATCATTTTCCCACATTACGTTTAAGAAGAAAACTAAAAATTTGTTTCACCTGACTAATTTATACTGCTGATTATTCAAAGTTAGCACAAATTTTAAGTTTCAAAATTAAAATATACATATTACAAATTGGAGCAAAATTCCTCCAATTTTCGTACACGTTTATTTATTTTGAAGCCTATATAAGTAAAAAAACCTGAAACGGTTACACCCTTTTATATCTCTCCCTGTAATTATTTTGTATGGCTCCAACAAGGCATATTATTTACAGCTACAGTCTCACCGTTTAAAACATGTTGTATTAAATCTCCAGCATAATACAAACTAAACCATTAGTTTTTTGTTGATTTATACTCTATCCGTCGCCCATCTTATTGGTATTACTAGTCGACGAAAATTATTATGTACATAATAATCCCTGGAAACTGCACAACATTAGTTGACACATTTACTGCGGTAAATTAGCTAAAACGCTAAAGTTCATATGAAATACAAAAAATATCTCTTTGATCACGAGCTACATTTACGACAATTTATATCACGGCATCAGTAAGCAAACCACTGTTTGAATTAAAATTTCTGCTTGTATCTGGCTTTGTTTATTCCTTATGTTTATAGGAGATTCAGTATAACATCTTAACATTTCCGTTCATTTCTATTCCAACTTTAAAACGTTCACGTAAAATTGTACCCAACGGGTACCACAATGCTGCTTAAAAATATCTCTTACTTTGGCGTAATATACAAAATTGGAAACAGTTTAGGCAGCATTTTGTTGGAATGGGATGCCAGCTCAAAGCGTCTATTTCTCACCCCAGACTTTAAAAGGAAGCATCAAAAACTAAAAAGAAAGCTGGTTATACATGCTCTTGTAATCTTGCTTATGGCAGTTCAAGGTTTCTATGCTTTTTCAGACAACACCAGCTATAAATTCACAGATAAGTTTGTCTATGGTTTTGGCATTCTCTATTTGTTCTCGAGTCACTTTCAGCTGCAAGTGTGTCGTAAAAATGCAGAGTCCTTGTGTCTGTATGTAAACGGAATTCTGAAATTTGAACATCTTTACAAATTTCCTGGCTACAACCGCGAGGCGGAGAGAAAGCGACCAACTATCGAGAAATTGAATGTTTACTTTGCGAAAGCCTTTGGCAGCTCGGTACTCTCCCTACCCGTTTCTTTCTTGTATGGTCTCCATTGGCTGAATCCCTGTAAACCCAGCTTGGCTGGATACTGGCTTCTCCTGGAATGTGATGCAGAACTGCCATGGAAATCCCAAATTGAGGGCTGGGTGGTGAAAATTTTAGTTTTTATGGCAAACCATTGGGCTTGGTCGTTCACCCTGAATGTGTCGCTGTTCGTTGTCAGTGGGATTCAAGTGTTGTGCACACTCAGCTTAAGATCATACATAGAAGTGTAAGACAACTCGTAAGATATACTTTTAGTAAGGCATTTGTTTATTTTATGTTTTTCATATTTTACAGATTTGAAAATATAACAACGTCGGACATTGGAAGTTACTACGTTTCCGGTGTCGTCTACCGATATATTCAGATTCTTGCTGGGTTAGCAAATCACCTGCAAAAACGGGTTTTCATGAGTGTCCTGGTGATTGCGGCCACTATTCTCATCTCCTTGTGCACCACAGCCGTGATAAAGCTACCTTGGACACCCAACAATCTAGTTCCGGTCCTCATGTTTGCTGTAATTGGGGTTGACTGTGTACTGGCGGTCGTAATAACTGTTGGAGGAATGGCGGGTGTGTACCGAGAATCGGAACGGGTTGTTAGGAAACTGCAAAAGTCGTTGGGTGTGGTAGGACGGCCAATTGGGGGACCCATGGCACGTTGGCGGCAACGTTTCTATCGGTCCTGCCCCCTGATTAAAATTCAGTTTGGGTCTATCAATTTTGTGGACCGGCTTACCCCATTGATTTCTCTAAACTTTGCTAACGAAATGACGGTTCAGCTATTGCTTGTAGGACAGCAGTAGAAATAACGGAAGGCTATATATCGGGCATCATAAATATTAAGATGACTAATGCTAATGTTGAGTGTATGTAGAGTAGTGTCATTCATTTAATTCTATTTCTTTCCATTCTCAACAAGCATTATTTGGAATAGAAATATGCAAGTATTCGTTTACTTCGAACCAGTATTTACACTTGATTATATTTCAGAACAATTTATTAGTATATTAGATCAAGTAATTTACAGATATGCGCATTCTATTATTCTATATTAATCTTTTGTTTTCAAAAAATTAGTATTTAAAATATGGCTTACTTACTCAATATTTACATTAATTACTGCAGAAGGGAAATTTAATTTAAAACTAGAAGTTATTACAAATTATACTTTTAAATGTTTTCCCACTGATAAGTAAGTACAATAGTTCTTACGTTGGTGTAAATGCATACTTTACGACATGCTGAACTTAATGATAGATAAGGACACGCTTGACCCCATTACATAAAATGACAAGTCCGACAAGTTGACAAACTTTTCAAAAATTTGCCCATTTCAATGTATGTAGTAACCAACAGTGACTAACTGAAAAATTTGTCAAATTGTCAGCCTGTCATTTTATGAAATTGGGTCCTTGACACCCTGACTGATGAATGTTGAGTAGGAAATTACAATATTAACATACCATGTTCTTTCTAGTATGGTCTAATCTCGTGCAAAATAATTGCAGTAAGTCATATTCAGCCAGAAATCCGTGCATTATTTCGTAATTCAATAGCTCCGCTTATTGCAAAAGGTGATTACTTCAAATTTATTTACATAACCTAAATATTACTGTAGCTATGCTCACTGATACCTAAGGAATAACTATATTTTATTAGCACCTAATCATTAATTTACTCATACCTGTAATCATTTTTTATATCGGCATATTTAATTAGTTAGAAATTTACGGGTAAGTCAAACACAAGTAGTAAATGTGTACAAATGATAATTACTATATAGTTTATGTAAATATTAGCTTTCGTATCATTATATTTGAATGTAGTTCATTCCCGATTCCCATTTTCCATGAACAACATGAGAACATGACACAATTATCTTCAAAAACGTGTTTTCATATTAAAAACAAAACAAATTTTAAGTACCTACAGTATGTGCTTCTATACATGCATATTTAACTTTCCACGTGTCTAAACAGTCAAGGTTAGAATTTTGTAGTAGGCATATATTTATCTTATAATGGCAATGATTTAACCTCTATTTCGATTATACGTAGGAGCATTCATTTTAACTATTAAATGTTACTTATGAAAAAGCAACAACTAAGCATTTCATATATGTACTATTAATTTCTTCCGTCTTTAAAATAAAAAGTTGGAAGAAGTTCCATTTGGAAAATCGAACTTTATTGATCATTTTTTGTAAATATAATGACTATATATTCCCCAAATATTTATAAACCTTGAAAAAAATTTCTTACACAAACACCAAAAGATCACAGTATTAATTACATATTTATGTCTATGTTGGCATTCAATAGCACACGTGGGTATTTTTTATGCATTTTTATTAGCAGTTATTTCTGGCATCTCCGATTTTATGCAACATATAAATAATATAATCCACACAAGAGACATTTGTTGTTACTATGATTGAAGTAACCGAATATTTTATTAACGCGTCTGCTTGTTAAAATATGCATGTACCTACAGAATGGCGAACCGAATGACACCGCGCTATTAAAGACACTACTACACGCAGTCTTTCATTGTGGTAGAGCAGTTATATCTGCTGTTGTAGTACTACTAACCCACAAACAGTTTGACATCGCAAAAGCTCAAAAGCCGAAAACCGACATGATTACTGACGTTTATGGATCGGTGACAGGGTGAAATGACCAAAATGTGAATTACAATATACTTAAATAACCAAGACAAAAAATATACACTGAATGACCACATTGCATAAATGACAACGGTATTAATGTCCAACGCATTTTTTGCTTTAGAATTGTTAACATTTCCTGTCTTTCAGCTAAGGGCTGATGGCATCATCGTCCATTTACGATCTTCGTTTCATTCAGAGCAATAAAGGTAACCATAAGTTTTTTTAGCGTGCGATGGACTCGTGAATTAAGTTCATTCAATCAGAAAAAACGGCGATATATTTTAACGTCCATTTACTGTGGTAATTTCCTGTGAACTTTTTGGGTGTGGTAAATTATATTTATGGTCATATTTTTGAGAATTTTACCCGCACATGATGTCGATCATATATCTCGTCTGAGCAAAAACTCTGCAAGCAAGTCGGCGGATGAAATACGAATACGTTTATTTTTGTCGTGACGACATACTATATTATGACGAAGACAGTAGTATAGTCAGATGATAACAATAATAAAGTTTGACTTTACCAAAGTCGAAGTTTCAGTAGTACAATTCGTAGTAATTTTTTACGTTCGGTTGTAGAAAGGTATAATAGGCGCCGGCGCGCATGTATGCTACGTCATAGGTGGAGCATCTGTCATTGCAAATACGGAAGTGTTGTGCAAGAGGTGAGACAATCTCCACGTATGTATGTCTTGCTTCTATTAAATGTTTAGATAAGCCACGTTGGACTAGCTAAAAAAACACCGATTGTTTTGTTACAACTTAGGCAACAACAACTTACAAATTACGTATTTATCTTTTTTAGCACATTTTTCATACACGTCTGCTGTTAGCTCATCTGAAAATTGGTGATGTATTATATAATTTGCGTCATAATTTCGGGAATGTGAAGTTTTGGACCTTAGCTTGTAATCCAAATAATGCATGACGAATTTTTTATTTGTAAAATTGATAGTTTTAAGATTGCAAGACTTTTGAAGTTTTTAGTTTGTGAGAAACAAACTACGCCATATTCCCATTCAAAATTGCGTTCGTTCGACACATGTACATTTATATCAGACGTGTTTCTTTATTATAAAATGCACAATGCACAAAGAAATACAGAGAGAAAGTCACTATTAAACTCAAATTATCAACGTTGCATAACAGTAATAAGCAAATGCATCACACTCAATTAAAACAAAGACTCCCATGCAACAACCATAACAAACAATGTTATCTATAAGAGTAACTTGTTACATTAATTGCTAAAATGTATTGGAACATCCCAAAATGAAATTCTTCTGGATGACATAACTACTACGCTACACCATCCATTACGTTAATTCTGCGTCATTTTAATGCATTCCTTTATAAATAAAAACCTTGAAAGGGTAGAAAATACTAATTGTTTTTTTTTCGGTATTGGCGTCATTTACTATAAGTATGTAAGTTATCATGTGTACACCAATGACGAAGTGTTGATGGATGGTTACTGAGTTCGTATATTTTAACGACATCTCTCACAATGATGCATCAATCCTTCTGTTTGCAATTTTATGGATTATTCTTATCTCAGAGTAGTAATGAATTATAATATTCCTTGTAAAACGGTCGTATATTCTTTTTGTAAGATTAATCTCTGCAGGAAGGAGTCTGTTATCTTAACTACCTTTCTTTGTCTTTGCCTAATATATACCCGCAAAGTGGTAACAAAGCCCGCATTCTTCCTCCCATATTTGTTTAAGCAGGACTTTGTAGTACGCTGCTCTTAGGATACTTTTATAAATAGCTAAGTTTTCCTGTAAATTAATTGGGAATTCATTTTTTAAATATACTCCTTCTCGTTTCATAATGACGCGACGAGCTGTTGTCTTTCGATTAGTTCAAATAATTGGAACCTTGTATTTTACCGTGGTGCCAGGGGTCCTTACACTTCGTAAGATTTCAATACTTTTTAAAATTTAAACTTCGTTTTCTGGTGCGTAAAATTTTAAGAGTAGCTGCATTTTGTGTTCAAATGTGTTGTTTGGCCAATTTCAGAATCTACCCTAGCTGTACATACATCCTACCCGGAGGAAGATGAATCGGTGTGCATAACCAAGGAGTGTGTTCTTGCAGGTATAACGAAAGTAATATTAACTTTATTTTCCCCTTATTTCGTGGCATTATTATATATTTTTTTTGGCTACACACAGCGGCCACCCTTCTAAATAGTATGGACGAAACGATCGATCCCTGTGACAACTTTTACAAGTTCAGTTGCGGCACTTACGAGGTAGAAGCGGATCTTCCCGACGATAAATCCTCCTTGTCTAGATTTGACAACGTAAAGGACCATCTAAATCAACAACTGCGTTTCCTCATTGAGGAACCTATCATAGAGGATGAACATAGAGTTTTTAAACTTATAAAAAATCTATATCAAAGTTGTATGAACAAAAGTAAGCGCAGTCCCTCCGTTAATTTTGCACTCAAGTCGAATTCAAATACACTCAATATTAAATCGCTTTCGGTGTTTCCCCCAACTATACAGCTCACATTCAGGAACAAGGACTAAACCCGCTGGTAGAAATACTAGATTCTTTGGGAGGATGGCCCGTTGTAGAGGGGGACGCCTGGGACGAATCTCGTTTTAATTGGATCGGCATTACGTACCGTTACCGGGAGATGGGGTTTCCCATCAGTTACTTCATGGAGTTTGGCGTGTTGCCAAATTTACTCAATTCTTCTTACAACACGCTGGGTGTAAGTGGGATAGGCAAAACATGTTTTTACAAGAGATATTTAACTTTGTTTTAATCTTGGTCTCTTTGTCGTGTAGTTGGATCAGGCGGAGTTCACTATTAAAGTGGAATACTTACGAAACGGTCTGAGTGATTACCAAGTGAAGGCTTACCTTAAGTATATGGTAAGAAGGAAAACTTTTTTTGCAAATTAATCACATCAGGGTTCCGTTCGTTATAATTATCAGATTAACTTTTAGATTGATGTTGCCATTCTACTGGGAGCTGATCCATACCGAGCGCAAAAAGAAATGTTGGAATCCATAGAATTTGTGATGGAATTGGCTAAAGTAATTTTCCCTATTTATTGAAGGGCTTGATTGAACTGAATTTTGAACTTGGACATTTTCTTTCTGCAGATTTCCACTTTGGACGAGGATCGTCGCAACTATAGCAGGTACAACAACCCGTATTCAATTAAAGAACTGCAACAAAAATGGACATTTATTCCCTGGCTGGAGTTTGTTAACAAAATACTTCCAGCGTCGGTGAGTATCACAATTTGGAAAAAACTGCATTTTATGTGAAAATATACGGCAAAAATATATTTTTGCCCAAGATTCGGGTGAACGAAGATGAAGTGATTAATGTTTTGGAACCGGAATTCTTGAATAATCTGGAAAAACTTTTGGCAAGAACACCTAAACGGTAATTGCTTCAATTTCATACTAATGTGATGCATGATAATTACGTCAAGTTTACCGGTGTCATGTATTATGTAGGGTTCAGGCTAACTATATTTTATGGAAAGCTGCTGAAGCCTCCATAACTTGTTTGAGTGAGCAGGCACACAAATTGGAAACTGAATTTGACGCTGCAAAATTCGGGGTTTCCGCACGTGAACCGAGATGGAAGGAGTGTATCAGTACTACTAGTGCTCGGTGGGTGGTATAAAATATAGTGGGGTGTGTAATGCAAGAGATACAGTTTTTTTAAATTGTTTTGTATTTTTGTGTTACAGCCTTGGTGTTGCCTTTTCATCTTTGTATGTTCGTGTCTATTTCCAAGAAACGGCACGAATAAATGCCGCACAGATGGTGGATAATATTAAAAACATGTTCTTGAAGAATTTAGAAGGTGTTGATTGGATGGACGACGTCACCAAGTACGAGCAGGCACACTAATAAAAAAGAAGAATGAGAATTTATATGTACTGTTTTTAAATTAAAATTTGCGTAATTTTTTGTAGGAAACGGGCCCGACGTAAAGCTTCCAAATTGACGGAAAATGTGGTAAGTATAAATTTCTTAGTAGTTATTTCAGACATTTATGATGGGGTTAAACTTGGGAGATTTTCCGAAGGGATTTCTATTAATTTCTGCCGAATTTTGAATGCTGCAATTTGTTCAATGCAGGTTTTTATGGGAGTTAAAGAATTTAACTCAATTAAGTTTTTAAGGAACACCAGTTTACTAAACCCATTTGTTATTATTATTAGACAACGATATATTTTATGTCTTGGCATTTAAAATGTAGTCATAAATATTGAAATACCTACGTATATTTTAATATAATGTATTCGTATAATAACTAATAACAACTCCTTTTAGGGATACCCGATCGAATTGCTCAGCGACAAAAAATTAGAAGATCTGTACGAATCGGTAAGTAAATTACTTAAGGCGGACTCTCAAGTTCATGACAACTAACAGTTATCAATGATTTTCTTCTGGCAGAGCCAACCGTTCTTCATACAGTCCTCCCGTCTTTACCTTAGAATAATTTGGCACCAAACTTGACCAGACTTGTAGAGAAAAGTTCAGGCTATCTGTATTGGTCCATCATAGGTGTTACAGACAACTGGTAAGAGATATATTAATTATTGAAGTTAAAAAAATTGACCGCCTAAGAAATATCAG
>JAHZNE010000231.1:0-16529 GCA_027744055.1 Callyntrura sp. NNG-2020 | reverse complement strand
ACTTTCTAAAAGTGGTACTTACATTACAAGTTAGAAATTTGACAGTAATTAATTTTTATTAAATTGAATATATTTTTAAATGGACACTTAAGTACAATTAACTATATAATTAATATACCTGTGAATAGAGAATAGTAGCACATTACTTTATACCGATGCTAACAATACTAAGCAACAAAAACAAAAAGTCGTCTGTCTTATACTTCTTTGATTCTAGTAAACATGGGAATAGAATAAAATTCATTTCATTTTCTACTTACGTCAAACTCGTACATACATACATTTTTAATTTGTAGTGAATGTTAGCTGCTGTTAAATCAGTATATATATTCATCACAATCATACATTGGTCGTTGCCATTGCATTACTGCATATTGTGCATCTCATCAAGGAGGGGGAGATATATATGTTAATGGCATAGTGGACCCACAAACGCTATTCCATATCTAAAAATAAACTTTTTTAATCAATGACCTGCACACCATACATAGAAAACGACATCGTTTTGATTGGTGGTATCCAAATAGTAATTTGCATATCGATGCTTAAAAATGAATCTACTGTACAAATATTTTGGTTTGGCTTGGATATTTTGGAATTATATGGTTTTCGTTATCGAATATGAATATGTATGAAAATAAGTTTATAGTCGTGTGCTGCTGTCGTGTCGACGTTCCACCTGCATTATTACCTACATTTATGAAAAGTGAAACATATAATTGTGCTCGACTTTCATAAACTACATACACATACAGCTACAACTATATTGACATTGACAATGAGACAAGTAACTATCCTGATTATGATATTATGGAACCGATTTTTGTTTCATTTCAATCTAATCATTTTGACTTTGAGATACTACATTCCGTAACTACTCATCGTAAACATGAAATATATAGGCACAAAACAGACAATATACAACAGGCATCCTAGATCAAAATTCTTTTTTATAGTTAGGTTGTTTGTATATGGAATCAGATCTATGTAAGTAAGCACGAAAGTACGTCGAAAATTAGGAATACTTCTAATTACACTTTTCTATATCTTAATGGAAAAGTTGGAAAATGTCATATCGCTTTATTTAATTTTTGTTATAAAATATTACAGGCAACAGGCGACTAGATTTGTAAATTGAAAATTACTATTACTTTTAATAATATCACCAATATCATAAAGAAACGGTTAGGTAATATTGGTAAATATAAAGCGAGTCGACTAGCACAAATATTTCAGATGAATTCCAATTTCTGGCATTTGAAAGACATACCATGACAACTATTATTATTTATTAATCAGACAAACAATCATGCTTTCTTTTATGATTGTGCAGAGGTCCAGCTTGAGTAAATGAGGCTCCACAAATGTCGCAAACATACGGCCTTTCTCCTAGGCATAAAAATAAGTTTGATTTTTTAACACTGTCAATTTTACAAATTTATACACAGTGGATAGCATTAACTTAACTTACCCGTATGTGTCCTGAGATGAGTAAGTAAATACTAGATATAAAACAAACCAAATAAACTTCATACATTGTTCAATAGTGAAATATATTTCGCATTCACAGCAAATAAAAATGTTATCGATAATGATACCTTCTTAAATAAAAAATCTTTCCCGCAGTATGAACATTTAAACTTTTTTTCTGTGTTATGAGTTTTCTTGTGAGTAGCCAGGTTCCCTTTGGTTCCAAATTCTTTGCCACATTGTTCGCAAACAAAGTTACGCTCATTAGAATGAACGGCCATATGTCTACGTAACTGATAGGGAGAAACCCACATTTTCCCACATTGATCACAAGGGTACGCACTACCATCATGGACTCTTAGATGATTTTTCAGAGCAGAATGATCCCTGTACTTTCTATCACAGAAGGAACACTGAAACTTTTCAGCGCCATGTAAATTAATAGTATGTCTGGTAAGAGTAGTCTTATCTGCAAACGTTTTTTCACACTGATCGCAAGAAAACTGCTTAATCTCTGCGTGACGTTTTTCATGCTCTAAAAAGACAGAAAAGAAAAATAAACGAAAGTGAGATTTCATGTCAGAGAATGTATGGATGTCTTTCATTGTCATAATTTGTAGGGAAACATGGAGAGCGAACTTACGTTTAAGACTATTAACAGAGGTGAAATTTTTTCCACAGTAACTGCACTCGAACATCGTGTTGTGTGTTCGTTCATGTTCCCATAACTGCTTTGTGTCTAAAAAGCTGACCTGACAATCTTTCTGGGAACAAAATAGCCTTTCAATAGCTTGATGGGCGTCATACAAGTGTTGTATCAGCTTGTGTCTAGTAGGTATTTCTAGAGAGCATATGTCACAAAATACTTTTCCAGATTTATCATGATGTCGCAAATGCTCCAGATATTTTTCTCGAATGGAAGTACAGTAGGAGCAGTTGGCACAGGGAAATGCCTTTACCGGCCCGTGGACAGATTCCATATGCTTAGTCAGCAATATATGGTCCACGCGTTTGTTGCAAACGTCGCAAAGCAGTGTATATCGTTCGTGACCTGCCTTGTGGAAGTTGTACAATTGTTTACCGCTGAAATAAAGATTAGGACAGCGTTCACAGGCAAAACTTTTGGGCATTGTTTCGTGTTGTCTTAAATGACACTCAAACTTAAATATGCTTTTGGTGCTCCAAGTGGATGGGCACGACTCGCATGTAAATGTTGGCTTTTGACGGGGAGCTTTCATTCGTTGACTTGATTTTATAACTTTTCTCGACTTTCTCAGAGTAGTTTTCGTACAAATTTCCTTGGTAGAACGTTTCATTTTAGAGTATTTTCTTCTTGTTCCTCCTGGAGTGCTTTCTACTTGTTTTTTTCGTATGCTTCTTTTGGAAAGCTTGTGTAACGTATTGTTCATCGTCATTGTAGCTGATTTTGAACCAGCCTTCATCTTTCGCTTAAAATTATCCCGAGCTTTTCTATAGATTTTTAAAGTTTCAAAAAACGAGAGAGCCATTTAACATGCTTTCATGACAATGACAAGCCAACTAATATAACTTTATTAATCGACATTTCATATTAAATATGTATTACCCTTACATGAGCTTGGAAACCTTGTTTAGTGGTGGTGATGGATTAGAATTAGTTTTATCATTTTTGTCTGTGTTGATGAGTTCGTTTTCTACTTTTTCGGTGCATTGATCTTCAATATCCACACACGGATGATAGTTTTCCAGGTGTTCCATAAATGAAAGTTGATACCTTCCTTCATTTTTTGATTCTCCATGAGTCTTTTCAGTCTTGACGACAGCTTTAACCTTTTCGAGTTTGCCACTGGAGGAGCAGTCTTGTTGCGACTGTTTTTTCTTTTTGCATTGATGATCCATGTCTAGTTAAAGATGCTTGCTCAATATTTAAACTCTTTTGCAAAACAACGCAAGGAACATGGACGAAATCCAAGCCTACAAATTTTGAAGGACATGGACATGAATTACTATTTAATCATCAATCAGCCATCATCAAATAAAACTTTCTAACTAGTTTCAAACCGGTTTCAAACACTGCCACTTGAAAAGTATGTAGAACCTCTAGTAATTTCCGTTCTGTTTCAAGACACACCCTATTACTAGATGCAGAATTCGTCCAGTGGTCATCGATATTAGTGTTACTGTCACAGCCTTCCGTATTAGCATCTAAACATTCATGCAACTTTGACCTGTTCAGAATGACCTGCCGCAGCCTTTTGACCAGCTCTACAATCTTCATCTGAATTATTTCCAGTTCTTGATGCAGTTTTTCAACAGATCTTATAACAGTGTTACAATTTTGGCAAAACTGCAGTTTTCTAGTGGGTAGAAGCGATTCATAAGAAAACGCCATGTCCTGTGGCGCACCCGGTCCCCTATCATCACTGTTCAAGCCTTGATTATCGCCTCCATTTCCCATTCCTTCAAACATCATCAAAATGTCTTGGGTGACATTGGTGTTTCCCTTGCCAAGCAAATATTCCAAGAGCACTTTAACAGGTTTCCGATTCTGCAAGTCATTATTATTATTGCTACGGCCAGTTGATGCTACATTCATGAGAACATGCTTGCTTGGAGAATTAAATTTCCTGAGGCAGAAAAAACAATTATTCAACGTCGCATTCATTATATGGTTTGATTGTGGTGAATGTACTGTCATGCCATGCACATTTTCTAAGTTCCCAGTTGAAACTGAAAGTATATAAATATTTAAACACAATTGTAAAGTTTGCAACTACAACGTGTTTGCAAGTATGTACTATAAAAAGGAGGAATATTTATCTACCTGGTGAAACAAATTATGAATCATCATTTATAATCAGAACCAATCTATTTGAGTAAATTCACGTAATACGCCTCCTCTCCCCGTCCTCCCATAGCAATTTAATGAGTAACACACTAATGTCGAGTCAGCTTATCGACGTCACCTCATCATCGTTAACTTATGTAGCTTACTGAAAAGTTATTTTTCGCAATTTGTGCTGCAATGCATTGGGAAAATCGTAGACAACGCAACGATCGGTGCATCGTGTCAAAACTGCTTTTATATGTTTTGTGTTGTTTAGATACACAGTTACAGATACGTAAAGTGCAAATGCATGAATGCGTGAAACAGCTGACAAAGTATACAAACACAGATGTCCTTCAAAACACTTTTCATTTCATAGCTCGGCCGGCATTCGGGACATGATTCCATTTCCATGTGCCTGTGCACCAGTAAGTCTAACACAGAAACGTCATTTTCAAATTTCAGCAGCACTAATTATATTAAAAGTTAAATGTATTAGTTATATTGTTTATTAAATATGCAACCCGATGGTAATCAAGTAATTAAGGCTTAGCTGCTCGTCGTAGTATTCCACCATCAACCATCAAAGTTGGAAGGACTNAATATGCAACCCGATGGTAATCAAGTAATTAAGGCTTAGCTGCTCGTCGTAGTATTCCACCATCAACCATCAAAGTTGGAAGGACTGCATTATTGCAATCTTTTGGAGAAATTAAAGTCTCATCTCTCTCTCTCTCTCTCTCTAAACTACAATAGCACTACAACAGCAGGTAGTTGACAAGTCATAAGTTGGCAGTGGATATAATTATCGTTTAATTTCCGGTGTCACATCATGGCGCCAAGTAATCTGGTGCAACCTACAGTATCCGTTTTTGTACTTTCTGTTTGAGAAATGACCCTAATAAAAATTTGCTGTTGAGTAGAGAAAAAGAAAGTGTGAACGACAGACAGAGTCTATTTTTCAAGCTTTCAAACAGATATTTTTATGACAAGTCAGAGAAATTTGCATTGAAGCTGAATGCAGCTATGGGTTGGAAACCAGAATCTTGTTTAGAGTGCTTCAAAATTTTGGAATCATACTGTGAACTTTATCACATGTTTAAATGTCGGGAATTGGAACTCAATATACAGTTAGAGAAGTTAAATAGTATTATTAGAGTCGCGGATGAAGACCCTAAAAGACTACATGGCTTCAAAGATTGGTGCCTTCTGGGAAGAAAAAATATGGACAAAGCTATGGAATTCAGAAGAGAATTTAAGGAGCAATGTAAGTGATTGGAACAATTTGATGTATTTGAATAAGTGGAACATTGTACGTCCAATAAAACTAATAAATATGTTTTTTTAATTTAGGTGAAAAGAGCATATCAAGGAATTATCCAAAAGTGAAGCTAATACGGATTCTAAATAAAAGTGCAAACACAACGGATAAATCCATTGAGACAGTCAGAGACGACGGTGAATCTAGAGAGTCAGAGTTAAGGGCAATTTCAGCCGCTACTGCCCCAGTTCCATCCCCTACTCTGCTGACTTCCAAACTTTCTTGCCCTGTCGAACAGCAGGAAAATGAGGACAACTTTATCTCAAGTCCAGTACCGTCGCCGTTGCTATTATCTGATAGCCCGCCGAGTTCCCCCATACAAACATTCAGAATATCTACACAGCACAATTCTCGAGATGAGCCAACTGAGTCTAATAAAGTTCTTTGTAGTCAGCCAGGAACAGATGAACGACGAAATCATATTAAATGTAAAAGATCTTATGAAGAACTTATTGAAATAGACCTAGTTGATGCTAGGGAAACAGTCATGTCTACACTTCCAATAAACCAAATTAGTATCGAAAGAATTGATACCGAACCACCATGTAGAAAATTGAAAGCATCTTACGGAAAGCCTATTGCAATGGACCTTGATGTTAGTGAAAAAGGCATAACTACATTTCCAAAAAATCAAATTAACAAAGAAACGAACGGCCCTGCCGTGCCGAGACGGAAAGGTCGAGATTTATTGACATGCACTTTGTGTACTGCAACATTTTCAACCTCTTCCACACGTGATGAACATGTTTCGAAATGCAGTAGTAGCAATTCCCATAACAGCAATCAAGAAATCATTGACCTTGACAGTAGTGCCGTTGAAGATGATGATCCTGGTGACGCAGATTGGGCTGCTGCAATCAGCAATAATGAAGAGAACGGTTCAGATGAGGATCAAAACACTGAGGGAGATGGGAGACAAATCACCGACAGCAGTGGAAAAAAATCGTAAGCGATTCTCAAATTTTATGCTATTGTAATACTAATACCAGTTTTCAATTATGAATTATGACGTAGGCTAATTGGTGACTGACTTACGTTTCTTTTGGTACTTAAACTAAAGATTTCACTTGACATTTATTTTTTCTTCTTATAGAGTTGCAAGAAAAGCTAAGCGAACTCGAGCTCTATTCAAAACGAGTTCCGTTGCTAAGTCCGCATCAGCAAGATGTGTTAAGAAGACCCCATCATCAAAATTTAACATAAAATGTAACAAATGTAGTTCAGATCCCGAATTTTCTTCTATTCAAGCACTTCAAATTCACCAAAACTATTTCCATACCAACGGATACGTTAATATAACTAAAGATGATGCATATATTATTCATTTACGGTTACAACATTTGAAGCTGCGTGGGATCCTAACAAGACCAGTTAGTTGGAAATGCTGTTGGAATTTTTTCCCCAAGTGCCCAGAAAAATTTCTGACTACGGAAGAACTAAAGAAACATAAAAAATACCATGGAGATTTTTCATGTAAAACTTGTCATACCAAAATGGATAATGCTGTAGACATGGCGCGTCATCAGCTCGAACATTTTAAGGATTCAGATATTGATGACGGAAGTGGAATAGTAAGTTGTGGACAGTGCGGCTATGTCACGGTGTTTGAAAATGAGCTGATAGATCACTACTTAGTAAAGCACATGGATAAACTGGCTATTCAAGCGACGTGTCCCATTTGCAAGGAGAAATTTAAACACGTTGAAAAAGTACCTGTCCTACATTACATGAATTGTCATGACGTTGCTCGCTTGGAAAACTCTGCTACTTTAGTTCTTTGTGATGTTGCCAAATGTCCTGCATACTTTCTCACGGAAGATCAATTGCAGCAGCATAAGAACACATCGCACGTTACTGGTTCTGGGAAGAGCGATGTTACTCCTGACATTTCTTCTTGTTCCAATGAACTGACTTATAAACATAGAAAAATAGCAAATAAGAGAATTAGTTCGGCTAAAAAGTTAAGTGATGGGGAAACAACTTGTAAGTTATGCCCTGAGAAATTCAAAACAATTTACACCTTGAAAAAACATGTTTTGTATTGCCATGGGGATAAGGAAAGAGAAAAGCCATGTCAGAATATACTGTTAACTGATGATGGTATGACAATAGACGACTTTGTTACGGATACTAAGTGCATTTGCAAGGTAAGCGGTTGTGGAAAGGTGTTCGGAAACCTGGACCAACTAGAACGACATCGGACACACCACGGCGAGTTCAAGTGTAACTTTTGTGATGTTGTCAAAACGATGGCTACAGAATTGGCACTGCATGAAACGATACACAACGATTGGAGTACTGGGCCAGGTTTTAAGTGTCCAAGATGTCCATTAATCTCAAAAGTTAGAACGAACTACGTAGAACACCATCTGGTGGTACACTTGAAATTGGATAATGATAGAAAGCGGTGTCCCATTTGCAGAAAGCCACCTCCTCCAAAGGTGGCTTTCAGTACCACTATTGGTCTCAGAAAATGGATAACTACGCATTATCTGGAATACCATGATAAAAATGGGATAAACTCTGAGACTATGCATAAATGTACTAAATGTACGGGCTACTTCCGAACTGCTGCTCAATATAATAAACATAACAAAGAGATTCATGGGCTGGAACAAACACACGATTGCAGTACTTGTGGCCAGACTTATAAAACCGCAGAGAAACTTAAACGTCATCGCGTTAATTCGCATAAATTGGACGAATCTACATTCGAGTTTGGCTGTAGTTTTCCTGAATGCGATCGCCGATTTGAAAGAAAGCTGGATTTATTTAATCATGAAGCCCGTGCCCACAACCAAAAAGACGCTACTATTTTGATGTGTTCAGACTGCGGAAAAAAGTTTTCAAGGCCTGTCGCTTTGAGCCAGCATAGGACAATTCATGTGAAAACTGATATAAATGGTGTGAAAAATCAAACAGAAACGCCAAACAATGATTTATATGTTTGCGAGCATTGTGGTCGAAGATTCTCAACCCGCAGCAGTTTAAAGGCACATAATGTTTGGCATATTGACAAAAGCAAGTGGGAATTTGAGTGCTCAACCTGTTCTAAAAAATGTGCAACACCGGGCAAACTGAAAGAACACATGAGGGTGCATAGCAAAGAGAAAGCGTTGGTGTGCCAGGAGTGTGGTTCAACGTATGCGCATAGACACAATTGGAGAGGACATATGAAGAAAGCTCATGGAATAATAGTTTAGTTGAAACCATAAAAGTATTAACACGATTTGGAGTGTGTGCAGTCAATATTGTATTTTACAGTTTTATAACCGATATCATTTACTTTTGTATGGAATTGCTAAAAACATGATTTTGAATGTTGTGTAAAACTGACATATGATGCTGAAAATGTATTGATTATTTGTTGTGTAATATTTACTAAACAAACCAAGTTTTTTTTAACCTTTTGAACTTCAAAATATTGGCTGTTCATAGCGTTGACCGTTAAAAAAAATCATTTCCTGGATTTTTAAATTACTTTCTAGTTTTATTGAAGGTAGCTAATATTGCCAATTGTCAATACTACATTGCATATGTTTACTTATTTCTTGTCCATACTAATCAATAAAATGTTACAGTAATTAAGTAATCATTAAATCCAACCGGTACTCCTCTTTAAATATCATTGAGGTTAAACAAATTAAAAACTGAAAGTGGCTTGCTTATTTTTCATATTCTTTGCATAAATATCACTACCGCACCGTACAGGTGTTAACTTTAGCATTATCACTACACCACAACAGTTATGTTTCTAGTTTGAGGCAGTGTCCCACTTCAATGCGCAGAACTATGCAAATATTAAATTAAACATTTTTTATTAAACATTATATTTATTTTCCAAACGTAAATAAATCATACATTATAAAAGTAATTAGTCAAGCGATTTGCATCAAATTTAAGAGTGCTTTGAGATTTTGTGTAAAAAACCTAATTTAGACGAACAATTGTGTAATGTGTAACATAGGTAAGTATGCTTTGTCTAATTATTTCATAGATCGTGAATTGTCAAATGAAAGACAAAGAGACAATGGAGCACGGAGTTGTTTTGTAAGCTCTCTCATTTTACTATAATATTATAATTATATAATAGTATATTTGCTAAAGTTGCTGTGGCGATAACCTTGTTAAGCGATCGGAAAGAAATAGTAAAGATGTATATAATACTCAATTTGAATCATCCATCCAAGTACTTAGTTTCAAAATATGCCAAGAAATAAATGTAAAATGGCATTTTTAAATCGTTGCTGCTTAAGTTTTTTAACAATATCATTTTTATTTAAAAGTTTGCTTATCATAGCATTTGTCACGGTCCTTACACTAACCTTGTTTTTCCGACTGCCTTCAAGGAATAGTACGTTTTTGAAGACAGTGCAGCTATGCAACAATTTACAACAGGAACACTATAAAGACAAACGAGAACTGGCATCCGCATCAACAATACGCCAATACATTCCCGATTGTTTTTGTTGCCGGGACTACTTTTATCCCAATGCATCAACGACTGCCAATTTTGTTACAAATCAACAAGATCCAGATGAACCTTATCATCACCAACGCCTGCAGTCTACTTGCAGCGATCCTGGAACATTTTTCGAAGCTAACCAAAAAGTAATTGCACTTTCCCTCTACTTTAGGAATAGAACCCAGTACTCTTGGATGGACGCCCGATTTCAGTATGGACTTCGCGAAAATGTACGATTAATGAAAATAGTGTATCCTGGCTACACCATTAGAGTCTACACGGATGTTGTTTTGACAAGGAATGATCCTTACTGCAAACTCATCTGTGAAAATCCTGACCTTTTCTGGTGTGACGTTCGACGTTCTCCTACACTGGGCAATCAACAAACCGCATATTTTCGAATGTGGCGATTTTTTCCTTTGGGCGATGAAACCGTCGACCATTTCCTATCTCGAGACCTAGACACTTCTGTAAAAATGAGAGAAGCCGAGGCAGTTGAAGACTGGCTCCGCCATAGCCAGAAAGCCATTCATGTTATGCGAGACTACGAACACAGCCATAATTTGGCCATATTGGCCGGCATGTGGGGTGCGAGTAATACCCGTCTTGGTATGACACTATCAATATATTTGCGTTCGGATTTATTTGGAAATCGTGTCCAACACCAGCTATACCCGACATTCTACGACCAGCATGTACTTGCCACAAAGATATTCTATCCACTACGAAACAAAATCCTTGCACATGATAGCTACCATTGCAAAAAATGGAAAAAATGGACATTACTTCGCCCCTTTCCCTCCAGAAGGAGAGATGAGCAAACTTTTGTAGGTGCATATAATTACAAGAACCTATCAGTGGCCAAGTGTCCCCTTTCGTGTAGACCAGAATACGGCAAAACGTGGGAGTATTGTTAATACACTTTTACACGGAGGCTTCAAACCATTTGAATACTTTTAAAAGCAATTGAGCAGTAGCGTTTTTATATTTCGTGATGATTTGGGTAATCAGGAGGGGTATGCGAGATTTAAAAAGTGAAACTTGTCGCCAAGCCCAATTAACCATCCCTGTACTATATTTCAAGGGATGGTTTTGGATGATGGATGTAATCATAATAAATTATTTCATGTTAATTGTTTTAAGTAATTTCATTGTTGTTCAAATTGAAACAGCACCATAGTGTGTGTATGTACCAAAGTAGCAATAAGGATCAGACAACATCAGACGTGTTGTGTCGTTTCTTTTGAATTGAGAAATTAGGTGTTCAAAATTCAGACAAAAAATGTAAACAATAAACAATGTACTACGTATACTTAAAAAATGTAAAGAGTTATGTTATCATTTACTAAACCGACCGGTGACTGCTTTGGTGTATTAAATTGTGTTTCGCATACCTTTGTCTAAATGGGTGCCGTAAATTAAAAGTGTTGGAGTCACGCAACGGTGTTCATTGTTACGTAAAGAACAATGACCATAACAAGAAAAACAGTAACAGAAAGCAGCCGTTCTACTTGCAAGGGTATGCGCATTTTGGCGAATTATAATTGTTCTATGGCTTATTTTCCGTCACCGATGCATATGCATATATCAAAATCGCATATAATAATAGCCTTATATAGCATTAACGTGACATATAAATGTTTCAACGCATATAAGGTGTGTAATTCTGCACCCTGAAACATGAACTTAATTGTTTCAAACTTCTTTTTTTTAGAAAATACGACTGCGCATTTTTTCGCATTGTCAAGTTGTTTCTTTACCTCAGTCGCAGTTCTTTCACAGCCTCGAGGACTGAAACATCTTATTAGATTTTTTCCATTCTTTCGTGCAAGTGCTTTGGTGTACCAAACGAAAGAGTTTATTTTTTATTTATTTTACACAACAAATCACTTTTGTTTAAAAAATGGTAATTTTTACAAGATTACGTTCTCCGTTATCTGCATCGTCAGCGGAACTAGTTTTCGGATGGAGACGCCTATTGCTACTACTGACCTACTGTCTGGCAATTTGCATTGGAGTTGCTCACAGTGAACACGACATTGACTTGGGCCATCATGTTATTGGCGACGACGTGCTCATCCCAACTACCAGCAAGCTACATTCTGCATATTTTGTTCCGTTCAGGGCGGTGGACACCGCCAGATACTTGTCAGCCCTGAGAAGGGTACGTGTGGTATAGTAGTACCTAACTGTCAATGCCTATAAAGTACATCAAATCATAAAATAAGTGCATCACTAACAGATATTTACGTTAAATATATTTGTCGTACTAACTTACACCGCGCAGTAATAATATAGTGCGACCTTCACCGCGGCACACGTGGTGTTATCACAAATAAAATTTATTTTTTACGACAACCCCATTTAGTAACGGTCCCGTTGTACTAGTTAATAGTAGTATGAACTTACAAACTCTCGTTTTTACACAATGACATTATTTTTTATGACTACTTGTGTTAATATTTGCATTTATGCCATTTCGTGTACGTCTCTGTTTATGTTTTATGGGTTTTATTATGTTTTTGCTGTTGCAGCACAAACGAAGTTTATGGCTGGTCCCAACCATGGAAACTGCTGACACAGGGAATTTCCAATCTCAGCAGCAGCAGCATCAGCATCTTAACGGCAACATTCACCACCGCCGTTATCGAGCACATCAACCGGAATATGTGCAATTGGCATTTATGTAAATAATTGATATGCTTTTGACTCCCTTCATCATCACATCACGTTCTTTTGTCTGTCTCGTCAAAGTTTTCGTGGTCACACAGTCACGAGAAGGTGCAATGTCAAATGCAATGCAAAAATATGAAGGAAACTCTTCAATAGCAACTGCCACTCCTGTAACACGACTCGCTTCCGAAATAGCCCTGTAAAGTGTACAACTGACGTTTTTATTTTTGTTTGTTACTCATGTATGAAAAAAAGTTATTCGTTATTCGATGCGACATTACTTTGTTTAGTTTTTTACCTAAAGTAAATTCTCGTACTTTTGCTTTCCACTGGACACCACAATACCGTACTAGTTTAGTTACGAGCTCGACTGCTGCAGCACAAAAATTTGTCAATGCAATGCAACTGATATTTCAATCACATTTACGTAAAAGTACAATTTATGGCAGCATAGAGTAAATTTATTATTAATTTCATATTTCATGCTAAATAAATATCTTTATAGAGTATTTTGTTTTGTGTGTTTAGGAGCAATATTGTTAGTATTTTTTGTCAATACCTGTTGGAAGTTGAAGATTTGCTGAGTTTGCACAAGCTAAGCAGGATGCAAATACAATGAAGTGTAAATATTATATGGCGCCAGTAATTTCATATTTTGAGCGCATATATCTAGTATGGTAAGGTCACTACTAACCGTAATCTCACTAATAATGAGAAAATATCCTAAATTAATGGTCTTTTAACCAAAATTATTAACTTTTTGTTTCCCACACTTAATCTCAGAACAATCGTATAAGTTGAAGGTTTTTTTGTATTTGCATGATTTGCATTTGCGTGTAGATTCTGTAGGAAATTACTACTCAAAAAAATAAGTTTTTATCTAGCATGAATGTATGATCTTGTTTGTTTGCAACACCTTAAGTTAAATAAATGTCAAAATGATTTCAAACAAAATATCGGGGGAAGGAAAAACTCTATGATAAATTATTTAAAAATTATGTAATAATATAATTATTATTATCGCATGATTAAATCCCATGTTTTTCATTAGTGCATCTGTATAGGACATCCTTCGGCAAAGGATTTTCAGCTGAAGGTCACTGGATTTTTCGTTGTTTAATAAATTCTTTAACCGTATACTCCCACGTGCAAAATTTTAAGGATCCATTCATATACGTGTCATGAGATTTCTAATAAGAGTAAAAGTGAACTAGTCAGTTCTTGTTTTCTGTGAACTGCCCCTTTATTGTTGAAATGCGTAAATGCAACAAGAGATTGCAAAGGAATTGAAAAATTTCGCAGTAAAATGCCTACGATACAAGTCCCTTTGAAGTGCTTATATAACCTCCACTTGTTTGGAGATTACCATTTCTAGAAAATCCAGTAGTCGTGATTATACCTACATTCGTAACTAATGACGACAGTATGTCAAAAAACATGTTAACAAACTCGTTATGACCTTTACAACACAATTAGGAAGCGTTACCTCCATTCACAGACTAAAATATTGACCCATCCATAAATAATAGACAAAGGTATACCTATTCATTTTAAATTATGTGATTTCAGTCGCCAAAAAATTAAGCAAGTAGATTGCCCTCATCGTTAACTAATTTTAAGTTGTCCTTTACAATAAGTCATGCAAAATAATGACTTACTTAATGTAAATATTTGATTACGAGATGGGAGTAATAGGTACTTGCATTCAGCTGCATATTGTATACTATTATATAAGTATAGGGGATTGTAATGACAAATTATAGTCCGTTGTAGGTAGGTGGCAACGTTCCCAGAGTGTTTTATGAGAAGGAGTGAATGCTGAAATGCTTTTTTTCTGAATAATATTTACATAGTAATTCCCTTAAAACTGTTGCTTCTTTTGATGAGTTGATTACTCGATTTTCTTGTACTGATAACCAGAAACAAGAATACAAACTACAAACCTACTACAGTCCCTTTCTCTGTTGTCGCTTTTGTTTGTGAAGTTAGTAAGGTCAATAGGGTCATCTGGAGACATGATTCCTGCGCAGCATTTGTTTATCTGATTTATTTTTGTAGAAATTGGCCCAGAACTAGGGAAGGATCGAAAAGGCGTAGTACCAGAATTAGAACGATTGTTATGCGTTTGTTGGTTTTCATACTTGTACATTTATTACAAGCAAAACACAGCTTTGCTGAGCATTTTTGATCATTATAAGATGAAGCATACGAGATAAGAATCCGACTCAAACAAGTTGTCATTGTCCGTTACACACAAACATTGGAAATAAGCATAGGCCTTGTCGTCATCGTGTATAAGTTTACAGAAAACAGTTAAATGTTTAGAGATGTTAACTTTAACATGTCTTGCATCAATCGTTCTTCGTGGGTTATTGTCTACGCACCCATAGTCATCAAAACAATTTGACAATCCCTATACGTACCAATTTAATAAATATGAATTGCCTTCCATAATAGCCATCCTAAAATAACCAGTTTTCAATGTTGATCGATAAAGCATAATGATAATGAAAATGCCGGTTGATTGCGGAATAGTATTCTTCCGTCAGGGTACAATAGCGGGAGGGGGAATCTTTTTGTTAGATTTACAGTAGCGTGGATTGGATTTGTACGACCTGGATACAAGTCTGACGAGACGGCATATTTTGTGTAGGAACAAAGCGAGCAAATTTTCATAGAAACCGTTTCCAACAGATGTTCAGTCATAAGTAAAATGATTGTTTGAACAAACGTACATTCTTTAGCATTGCCAGTGCATTATATAATTTTATGTTTAAGTCTAAACATTATTGCTACGATAGCATTATAATATAGATATCGCGACTAAAAGAGCTATGTGCATTACTATTACTAAGGTTCCGTAACGGCATTCAAATCTAAAATGATTTATCTGTTGCTCCATTGCGACACTTTTTTGCAGCACTTTATGGAAGTGTAGTAGAGTGACATGCATTCGGGAAGTTGAACAACAACATGTAATCGGGTATGTATGGTTGACGCTAATGATGTCGAAAGCTTGTTGACGTTCATGTTTTATACATGAAAGGCGTGTTAGTATATGACCTGTGCACAACAATTATTCGCTACTTCAGCTGTCATATTGTTGAATTTTTAATAAAAACATGAATGAATTTTTACAATTTTTTGTAGTTGCATAGCAGTAAAATACTTTATTTAAAGTTGACAAAAGAAGGAAATTCCAAAGGTATTTTGTTCCATTTTTACTGCATCATGATTCGCGCTTCTAGATGTTTGTTTATATTTTGGTTTTAATATCAATAATAATTTAAAACAGGGTCACGAGCAAAGCTTAAACTAATTTTAATAGTAAACTGAAATAGTTTTAAAAATCATTCTATTGACGGAAAGAAACAGTGTTGTAATACAATTGGAACAAATTCTGCTTCTATACGGTTATTATATAACTAGTTTAATTCATTCCTAGTTGTTTGTGATTTTACAAGGAGTTTGTAGCTAATTTAGGTATGATGTTCACTGTGCAGTAATGATGAAGAGTAATTTTTTGAACCAATTTGCTTACTTTTGACCAAGAACGGACCCCTTGTCTTGGCTAGCCGCGGGACCGCCTGGATATCAGTATCCACCTTTATACATCGTAGCTACGCCCCTGGTTAGATTGTCATCTTTCTACATACCACCAAGGCAGTAATGATTGCAATCATCATGCATGATAGCTTCACTCTCCCCATCAATTGGCTTGTGAGTAGGAATATGAATAGAAGAAGGAAAAGATCATCTTCGCAATTTTTTTATATTGTTACTGCGTCTTTGCA
>JAHZNE010000230.1:0-11539 GCA_027744055.1 Callyntrura sp. NNG-2020 | reverse complement strand
CATTACTATGCAGTTGGCGAGCAACTTTTTTTGCAAAGTCAAAAATAGATATGGAACACGATATAATAAAAGTTACTTTTATTTTTTTTATACATATTGTCCTTGTTTACTCTGTGGCAGAAAGGGGAGAGTGTGAATCACAGATCTCTCTCTCTCTCTTCTCTCTCTGTAGAGGAAAAAATAAAGTTTATTTTAGTTTTATTTCATCCTTCTCTGATGATTATGGACCTCTGCCCTTTTCAAAATAAGTAGCTTCATTCCGAGCGACGGTCCCATCTAAGCAGTGATGTATCTGCCAGTGCCACTTTACTACCTATACACATCTGCTGATGATGGCATCAGAGAGGCAGGAGCTCTGTGATGTATGCTGTAACAATTTTCTAGCCGGGTTACTCTTCTCTCTTCCCAGCCTACTTTAACCTAACAATCCAAAATCTACTAGCAACAGATAGACAAGTGAACCACTTTATCTGTCCATCTTTCCATTTCACCGTGCCAGTCATCATTATTACATTTTTAATGCATTCCTCCCCCTCCTCTCCTCTCTCTCTCTCTCTCTGGTTATAGCTGTTCCGCTCCGGTTTTGTGATACAGAGTGTTCCACCTCCTTCTTTTGTCTCATTTTTGGCACGAGAGAAAAGTTTATATATCCGAACCCGAATTCTTCTAATGTGCACTCGTCTTTTTGTGTTCTAGTTATTAGACAAAACCTCTCATAAAACTTTTTTCTTGTAAAGAAGAACTGAGAGCTGCTTTACCATATGCAGTTTTGAAACACAAAGATTTTCCTCACGATTACAATTATGGCTACAGCAGCTATATTCCCTCTGATTAGTGGTGATGATGGCAAAGTAATGTTTGTATTAAAAAAAGAGAGAAAATAGAAGGAAAAGTGGACTGAGCGAAATATATATAATATTCTGTTCATGTCGACATGAAAACTCTTCAAGTTTTACATGGCGTCATCCAAGTCCACGACTAATCTTAATGGCACGACTGCTGCTGCCAGCCCGTTGTTGGCTTGCTGGCTTCTGCTTACCCGTGCAAACTGCCAAAGCCAAAAATATGCAGGCTCGCTCCCACCACCGCTGTATGCACACCGGTCTGAATTTTAAATTCGCATAAATAAGTAAACACTTTTCTAAATTTAATCTCATATCTTTTCCCTATTATATCATAATCAACGGTTTTACAACCCTCATCAGCATACAGATCCTCGGGCTTATGATTCATACCAGAAAAGACTATTAAGAGAATAATAAGAAATGCAAAAGTTACATGTTATTTTCTCCATCCGCGCACAAAAAACGTAACGTTATACCTTTTCTGATCCAAAAATTCTTTTTAATTTTTAGAGCTTCATAAAAGCTGTATATTTTACCGAGCAAAAGTTACTTAAGATCTAGATCTAATCGTAAGAAGACAAGTTCAAGGATTGCTTCTTGGCATTACCGGTCAAGTTGAGGTTGACTAGAGCTTTTTGGTTCAAAACTGAGCGAGAGAGGATGAGTGAAAATAAAATAAACGCATTCAAAACAATTTTACGGATTGGCATTTAAGCATTAAATGTACCAAAAAACAACCCTAATCCTTCAACACACACACACACAAGAAGTCGTTTTATAGGTCTCACGCACAGTTAAATATCAACAAAAGCAATAAATGTAATTTGCTGGCGCCTTTAAAAGTATAACGACAGTAGTACATCAGTCATAAACGCACAACGGAAACGCACATTATACATGGTCATAGTCATGTCGGCGACGATCATCGTAGAATAACTACTTGTGATTGCAATGCTCCATTTCACATGCTGTTATAGAGTGTGTAGTTTTTATGAGTTGAGCGCATTGAAAACTCACTATATGATTATAGCAGCTTTACCTCAAAGAGATACATATTGCATATACAAATACAAATATAAACTCCAATTTTACCAGACTTTATATGCCTATATAGCACAAAGGTTAAAATACTTATCATTGTAGTGCTGTGTAAGTACACACACCATTATCTTCACGATCACTGTAAAAATCCACGGAGAGAGATGTGATGTGATTAGGAGTGCATTGTCGTGTTATTCTTCCTTCCTTTTCCCTTCTTCTCTCTCTCTCGTAAAGCTCGCAGCTGCACACACTACTACTGCGTTTTGCTCTCTTTTTGCGTTATTTACTATTTGCTATTTTCATGACATATTTTTTCATGCTGGGGAATTTTTAATTTTTCTTTTATCGTAATAAGTACCATTAAAAGAAACACATAAAAAATAACATGTTCTGTTATGTACGTACGTACGCGTACGTGTGGTTGATGTTGTTTGCTGCTGATGATGATGATGATGGTGGTATGGTGTATGTCTGTTGTACTGTAGACAGCCACAATTTTTAATGGCGATAATATTATTATGTATGATTATTTTGTATTCACGGAATTTCATGTTTGCTCTGCTCCTGAATCCTCTTTTTCCCTTCCTCGTTCAACGTCGTCTCAACCAAGCGTTTAATACATTACATACATACATACAGGCCATTATGATTGCACTTGTAATTTTTTCTTGCACAAAAACACGCATTTCAGAATCTTTATTATATGTTAGAAGTGTTTTAATCGTCTTATCTGTACTTCTTGCGCGCGTTGCACATTGTAAAAAAATAAATATTTTACTTGTACCTTCAACAGCTTTTATAGCATAGATTTCGTGTTTTCCTTCGTTTACCGGCGTATTCGTGAAGAAAATGAGGAGGATGATGATGATGACTATCGTGATGCTGAAAATATGACGAAGATACGGGAATAGGAATAAGTTGTTGTTGTTGTTTTTTTTAAATATATTTTTTCACATTTTACTTCCTTTCTGGTACAACCTCTCTGACTGTTTTAACTTTGAAAACCAAAAAACCACAAGTGATGGGACGGTTTTAAAATCAGGTAGAACGCATGCGTGCGTGCATGAAAACTAAATTTTCAAAAATACACTTATTTTTGGAATGTTTGTGCATTTTTCATGGTTCATGGTTTAAGCTGTCTTCATTGTCGTCATCGTCGTTATCATCAACCCTGTAGGGAGCCAAACACACCAGAGCGCTGTTATATGGGCTTTATTGCCGTGGAAAGAATGAATATAGCCTTATTTCTTTCGCTCATTTTTGGGAGACCATGCAGGGCGGCTATAGGTATACAGGTGTTGTCATGTTGCTAAATCTTGTGGAATGTAACGTCGTTACAGCCAGCAAAAGAAGGAAAGGAGGATAAATCACGAAAAAATGCAATTGATTCAAAATGATAATAGGGAACGTTACTGTGCTGATGACTGTAATACTGCTGCTGCTGATGTTGATGATGATGAGAAGGTACTTACTTGGCATTCACACGCACACCCTCTTCTCATTGTCAAAAATTTCGGTGCGCTGTGATTATTTATGGAATGTCTGATTGTGATTATTTTCCATTGACCAGCACAAAAAAAAACTGTACTGGTGGTAGGAATCAAGGTAAAATAAAAGGTGGGCCCACACCCGCGCCCAAATCCCAGTTATGGTACATAACAAACGAGTAACGTACTCATCATCATCATCGTCGTCGTCGTTGTAATAATTAACGGTGCAGGCAGAGGCACATCATCATCACAGCTAGAGAACTCTTCTAAGCTGCATAAAATTACAGAGAGCGTGTAGATGTAGTAGTCGTTCGACAATAGACTCTCACAAAGAAACAATGGAGGACGCGAGGCAATAAAGTACGTGTGTGTCTGTGTAGGATGTTGCCACTAATGCAAATTACTTTACTGTGCCTTATGTACCTACCACCCGGTACATGCATGATTGGATAGATAATGCTATTTTATGGTATTGTGCTGGTTTCCTGCAAGTTTATTATTGGACGGTTTTGCTTCCCTTTCCGCTTCTTTTCGTCTCGAAAAATTGAACGAAGATAACCGTATACGAACCAACCAGCAAAAGAATATTTTTTAAATGATGTGCCGTTCGTTTCAGGGAGCACTTGTGTGTGTATGATTACGACGAGGAACCTCCTCATTATATTTTGCCTTGGTGTATTTTTCCAGCTATGATTGCAGATTGCAAGGAATAATTGTCAGCCACAGGATTGCACTTGTTTCGATTACTATATTTTTAGATTTCCTATTATTAGTACGCTACATTCTCCTGGTTTAGAGAGAGGAGAGGAGAGAGGAAAAAATTAAGAAGCTGGTGCAGACAGGCAGGATATGGTTATCGGCACGGCACGATATGCGTAAATGGTTTTCCTTGATAATCTGCCCGTTACCAATGCGGCTTTTCTACTATGGTGAGCAATAAGTACACCTGTTCTGTTCTCTTTTTCTTCTAGGATTGACATCCTTCTCGCATTGGCACTCGGGGTGATGATGGTACTTGTGACGATGATGATGAGGAGGAGTATCGTATATAGTTATAGTATGTTCATTGGACTTGGCATTTATTACGAGCAAAAAATATGAAAGCACATCCTTTTAGGAGAAAGACAGAGGATGCTTTGATGAGGATGAACATTTTTGATAAATGAGGACATAGGCACGACGACGACGACGACGACAAATTCACCGCATCAGAATACATCAAAGCAAGAGAGAAAAATATTAAATGCATATCTACCTACCTACATAGACGAGCAATTAAGCTAAATTCTAGGGTTCGGGGAGAAGCATCGTGTTGTGTCAATTGTGTCAGGTTTTTTTCTGTCTTTTATGCGGTAGGTGTGTAGGGATGCGATAGTACTGGTCTAATACCGATGATTCTGATAATAGCTATATAGTCGTGTAGTCTTGCGCTTACGCACAACGAACTCATAAATTATTCTATAATGCATATTTAAATTGCTCCTTGCTATTTATGTAGTTTGCGTCAAGGCATATTAAAAATTTCATTTTACGTCAACTCGCCTCCCAGCATACGTACTCGTTACAAGGAGTGTCACGCGTTTTTAAAAATGTCTGTTGCTGACTTTGAGTTTACTATGGGACATTATTATGCATTCTCCTGAGAACTGAATAGTGCCACTGTGCAAAAATGCAAACTTTATAACCGATAACCTTTGAACTTGTCATTATATCGCAAAAAAATTAAGAGGATTGCTCAGCAAAATCCAAAGCAAACGTGGCCCTTGTTAATTGCTGTTATTGTTACAATGCACGTGCAACCCGAGAGACAATGCAATATGAACGCTTTTGTCTTTTTTTCTGTCGTCATTACGTACTCAATGCATTTCAAACAATTTAGGAATGTCATAATAATTACGTGAGTGAATGCTCAATTTTTGTACAAAGTAATTTTACTCCCTCCAACAATGTATGCCTACCTATAATTCTGCACGCATTATTATGTCGATCAAGTTTACATAACCTACATTTTCCCATCAGGCGCGTATATATAACCTGCAGTTGTACACACATGCACAGTATCACCATCCGATAACGTTTCAAACAAAACGTGCTAAACAATGAGTTTGCTACCTTTTTAGTCTATCCCAACACTCTCTTCTCCACACAATAAGTGTGCTACGTAATAGTACTGATATGCAATAATGCAATCCAAACAATCTAGCTCATTTTACGGCTCTAACTCATATAATGAATGACACACCTGTACCTGCATACGCTTACAGTCCTTACCTGAGTAGGACTACAGCAGTTAATTACGTTATTATTATTTAGGTGTGGTGTGTGGTCATCTTGAATAATACGGAATGCACTTCATCAAGAAGGTATGCCATAGCTGCTTGATGTGATTGTGTCTGTCTACAAAAGTAAGCCATCCTTATTATTCCTTATTGTAGGTGCCGTCGTAGTCGTAATCGCAAGTACTATTATCCTCTCCTTGTTCGACACAATTCAAGGTTTTCTCATCCCGTGGGAAATTGACTCTTTTATTTAACTTGCTACATTTTTTATCTGCAGACTTACGTGTAAACTATTACGTTTTTAATGCAAAAATGCTGCTTGTTATACTAATCCTATACTGCTGCCCCTTCTGGTCATAGTGATACAAGTAATTACAAGCAACATCCCTTGATTACTACCTCTTGTTAGTAGGCAGGAACTTTGCATGAAGCTGTAAAAAGTGCAGTGTGCTACAGAGAGTAACAAGGGGAAATGCAACTTCGGACTAATAACTGACTCACCTACATATGTACTTGCACATAATTTTAATAAATAGCCAATATCAAACCCAGTTAAGACAAGAAATTCATTACGGAAGAAAAACAACGGGGAATTTCTTGTCTTTGGAGATGTATGTCACGAGAAACATGTTGACAACCGCGTTTTCCTTATGTCAACCAACTACTCTGTACATTCTGATAACACTTTGCTTGAACGTGCGTATAATGTCGTACTTTGTCGCGTACGCCGATAAAAACCAAGAACCGTTAAAATGATAAAAACTACTCAGAAAACGCCTACTCCTCTGTGTGTGTGTGTATGTCAACAAATTCCCTTCAACAAGCAACGTACCATGTAGCATGTGTATGAGTGTGTTTGTGAGCCAAGTCAAGCCCAAAAATACCAACCAACTGCTCATTCATCCTCTCTTCTTGGAAATTTTTCGCTTTATTACTACTGCATTACAAAATTCGCAACATAGAAAACACACGGCGGGTGGTGCGTACTGGCAGGATCGAACTTACATGACAAACTCATTAAAAGTAAATGAGTGAGGGAGCAGGCTTTAAATTTAACCTTTCGTTTCGTGGTTTTGCGGGGAAAGAGGAGATAATGTTCTTGCCTTCTATCGTCGCCGTATTCCTTCTCTCCAGAAAATCCTTTATTTACTTAAGACGAACTAAATTACTTTTTTTTCTCTACTCATTCTACCTCCTTCAACCAGGCTCCGTGTGGTAAATATCCCAGTACCTATACTGTCAAGATATATAGACGCTGATCCTTTTCGGGGAAATTTTGACGTCAAACAAAGCGGGGATGAGGATGAATGTCAGAAAGCATATTACATGAATGTTTGCAAGTTTGTGGCGTGGTAAACAAATAAGGTTACGAAACGGAGAAAATGCGCCAATGGATTTGTGTATACAAGCCTGACATGAATGTGCGTGCGGAACTGTGATCGAATTCGTTTCACTGGGAGTATTAAAGATTTCCATGAGTGTGTGTACATTTTCCCCTCTTGTCATCTTATTTCCTTTGTCAAGGGAAGGTTTGATGAAATGAAGATGATCTTTGCAATCAGCATGGCGTGTAAAAGCTCCTGCATAGGATTGTATATATAACTATCTGGCTCAGCACACACACACACACACACACCAATATCACACTCGACAAGACTGAAAAATGTAATCTTCCCATTCGTTCACATTTGCTGTTTTTTTTTCTCTCTCGCGGTGACGTTGCCAAGAATAAACTCATTTCTGCTTTCCTTATCATCAAATTAATACACCGTCGTTGTCGACGTCGTGTATGTTAAGTATAAACAGGAGTACGTGTACTGCAGAGTGAGCCAAAAGAATACCTTGTTCAGTCAGTCTGTTGAGTTTCTCAAACACAAAAAATGTGGTTTTCTGGTTTTGTTTTCCGTTCTCTCCTTTCCTCTCTCTCTCTCTCTCTCGTTCCATTCTTTTATTCTGGCGTTTTTCTGTATAATCATTTCCTACACCGTCAGCAACATAAGCCAACGCGGAGGGAAACGACGTTTTATAATGAACAGATTTTTGTGTCGAGAGAAGGTAAATGGCAGATAAGATACGTACAGTGATATTGGCGTAGGTATGCATGCATAAACAAAACGCGAACCATGACCACATACGAGAGCGAACCCGTTCAGTTTTTTTCGGGGGGAAATATTTCAGAGGGAGAGAGAGGGAAGAAAGAATGAAGAAACCGATTCTATATTTGTGCTAGTAAGTCAAGCATGTAAAGAGTTTCTAAAATATGTAGGCAACCAAGTGTGTAGAAAAAAATGTGGGGAGGATCACACCAGCTTTTACTGGTTTCCCACTGATTACCATTTTGCTAGCATCATTCTTCTCATTTCCTTTCGTCTTTTTTTCTGTCCTTCCTTCCAATGGGAGATCTTGCAGGATAACGATGATAAGGAAAACGGGATAATTGAATGACTGATAGAGATGCAGAAAGAAAGAGGGAAAAGGTGAGGGGAATGGCGAATATAAAAATCAATGAAGGAGAGCCGAAAATGGTGTGGAGTATTGTATTAAAGTAGAAACGGTCTGGGAAAAAATAAGTTTATCTGTTTTTTTCGCTGTCTTGTGATGCGTAGAAAAAAAGCAGCAATCTTGCTTTGATGAGGTCCAACATTGATTTCCTTTTGAGAAACCGTACCTACGTACGTATATGTACATACACACACACACACACAAGCCAATTGATTTTTTCTTTGTAGCGAGAAAACCGAGCCCAGCAGGAGAGTTCCAGGAGTGTGATAACGAGACAGGTAAAAAATTGCTTCGTCTTGCTATATTTTGTGGGCCTTCTTCTCCTTCTCTCCTTTTTCTCGTTTCAAACAAAGTGCTATGTCCTGTTTTCATTTGATTTCATTATTGAAGTACCTACGCGAAAGGGTCTCTGTATTTAGACCTGGCCTACAAAGCAAGTAAGCGCGAAATTACGGAGGAAATGTACCTGAAAAATTTGTTCAGAGATGACCTGTAAGAAATAAGGAGAAAGCATTTCCGGGAAAGCTAATGGCAAAATGCAGCTTTGTTACTTCATAATATTTTTTCTTCCTGCTCTCGAGATGCTCATGTGGGGGTGTACAAAATTTAAAGAATGGCAACTGGCAAAACGTTCATCAGTGTGGCAGGGCAGAGAAGGCATAAAACATTCCATTTTTGAAGTGGGCTGAGAACTGATGTTAGATGTGTAATTTGTACTAATGACCGTGTTATAACTTTTGCCCGGACAAAATAAGCATCTCAAGTGAACAATCTTTTTGGGGCTGTCAAGGATGTACTTGTCTTGATTACTTATTTCTGCGGAATAAAACTCTTCAATGCGAGGCTTTCCCTGTAAAATATACCGGAAACTGATTTTATTGCATATTTCTCTTATGTTGCTCCACTTCTGCTCTCGCAACAGTCATACGGTCGTGCTTTATGAATATGATTGCATAAAATTACTATTACCGCTATTACTGCTGTCTAGAGAGGTTGTTGGAAAGCCTGTTTGAGTCTAGAATAGGCATTCAATTTAATTTAAAGCACAATATTCTCTTTTTCAACGGTCTGGCATTCATCCTCGAAAGCATATGTGTGCTTCCAATCCAATATTTAACATTTCGCGTGTATAAAAAATGTTGTGCATCAGTAGGTAGATGGGTGGATGGCAAATAAAAATGAAAATGCGATCATTGTGAAAGTAAGTGTGTAGCGCTTATACGCTAGTAGTTCTAGCAGCTTCATTACATGCACGTGCAACTGGGTGGCATGAATGTCAGTATTTGAACATATATATTTCTCCATATTTCATCCCTATAGTACGGAAACTACTGCCAAACATGTATCGTTTCATGAACATTTAGCTTAACTGTGAAGAAACCCAAAATTGAATGTTGTCATTTTTCGATAGAACAGGGTGAGTGTGATTGTGATTTTAATTTCCAAAATCTTTTCTTCGTTTAGGAAATTGGAAATGAATGAAAGTGGACGGAGGAACTCTCAGACTCAAACTAAAACTAATCTAGTAAGTTTACTTGTGAGCTACGTAGGTCGTTTACAAATAAATGAAAGATTTTTGTGCTTTCCTATTACACCAATATTTTGCAATCAAATTTGCGATTGTGAATAATATGCAAGTCAATGCGATGGAACTTGTTTGAATTTTGATCTAACATGTATGTGTCATGATTAAATTTCTGGTACTCCGTCACACCCCGTTAAAATATTCGAATTTTTGAGTATGGACAGTCCTAGCGTGCAAAAATAATGAATCACTCCATGTGACAAATATCACCAAATTCTTTATGATCCTTTCACTTCAACAAAATTATTCACATTCAGGTCAAATACGGTAAGCCAAGTCCTTCCATTTAATTATGAACGCCCCTCGTACACCCACAAAATACTGGTTAATAACGATTGCTTTTCTATGTAAATATACGAAACGGCGATATTAGATACCTTATGCACGTACACCGTATACAACTGCATCATAAAATTCAGACCGTATTTCCATATCCAGCGTGTACTCTAATTTTCCTTGTAACTCCTCTAAATTAACTACTTTGAACACACAAAAGGGATTGAATTGAAACCCCGGTAAGGAAGAAGGGAAAGCAAACAAGCAAGTATGCATATACTGTATGTCAATACTGGCAGTAATACTTACAAACAGCGTAAAAGTTCAAAGCCCAGCAATACCAAAAATAGTACCGGAATCACAAACAAAGCGAGAATATAAAAGAAAGTGTAAAGTACGGTGAAAAGTTGAATTGGAAATGAAAGGTTGTTAAAAATTCATGCCAATCTGAAAGTGGGTTTGATCTCATTTCCCCCATTCTGTTTACCTCCTCTCCTGTTGAATTATTGCTGGTAACGAGGAGGGAAAGAAGAAAAAAATCAAAGGATGTTGCTGCTGATGCTACCGTTATGGGGGATCTTTAGGGTGGATGAAATGATGGAAAACAGGCATGCTCATCTTTCCTCTGCAATGAGAATGTTCAAACATGGCACGTAAGACGATATATAACGACAGGAAAGAAGTACTTAGCAACTAAAAATACGACCTCACAACCATTCCTCCTACAACGATGATGACGCTGCTGGTACTTTTTTGCTGTTGCTGTGTACCTAAGCAACAGCTTTTAAGCCTGGTTTCGATCATTTTGAGGACTTTTATGGGTTGATGGGGCAATGTGACACAAGAAAATTGCTCTTTACAAAGTGGAAACCCATCATCATCATCATCCCTATTATCATCAATGAATAAAATGTCATTTTGGATCACGTCTCATTGGACCGTAAAGCTGATCAAATAAATAGCAAGCTCCTTTGAAGAGGAAAAAATTTCCCATTTGGTATTAAAAAAATGAGAGATACCTTTTTCCTTCCAAGTTTCCAGGAACCGGCTGTTTGGGAAGGAGGAAAAAAAGTTTAAATATAGAACAGACAATAAAGGGAATACGGAAAAAATTTCCATTCTAATCTTTTTCGTCATGTCATGTCAACCTCGTCAGAGTCAACGAGGGAGAAGAGGAGAGAAGAAATAATTTAAAAAGTTGTAGATTGTTTGCTCTCACCGTGTATGGGTTGCGTCATTTTAGGAGCAGTCGTGTCAGGCTGACTGGAGACAAAAAAACAAGAGCGAATTTTTATTACAAAGTGCTTACAAAACACATCATCATCGTCATCATCATGATCATCACCATCACCATCATCATCGTCATAGTCATCCCTATTTCCCAAGGCAAAAGAACGTCTATAAATAGAGACAAGAGACAACAATGATGATAGGGATGACGACTACAAGCTAGTTTAAACAATACGAAAAATTTAAACGCGATAAAAGAAAGAGTACTTCAAAATTGAATTCTTGATCAGC
>JAHZNE010000229.1:0-43519 GCA_027744055.1 Callyntrura sp. NNG-2020 | reverse complement strand
CAAAATTTGTCGGACATGGACATGGACACAGATTTGTCCGATATTGTCGGACACTTTGCTCACCCCTAGTAAGAAGTACAATCATAATAAGTAACGTACTGGATTGCCAAATGAACGCGTAACAAGGAGAGGTTAGCATACTGTAAAGAGAACACAAATCATTTTGTGTATACAAAAGCTATCTATTCAGTTCCTTCAAACATTAATATTCTTTCGCCATATTGCTATAAATTGGAAAAAGCATTACAAGGAGGTGTAAACAGCTTCCAATTTGCATATTTAATTATACTGCGTAAACTTAACTACAACTTACGACGCCCATTATCTGCTTTTTCTATTTCTATTTAAATTCATATTTAAAAATGGACTGGTGAAGTATATTGATATTAAAATATCATTTTCTGAATCCATTTTGGGACAGTCAAGAATTGAATTTAATTGTGTATTATTTAGAAATGGGAGCATGGCAAATCGTCTCACTATTATACGAATTAATTCGTTTTTTTTTGAAACTACTGACTGCGAACCGGGATCGCTAACATTACAAAAAAGTAATGTGTCAACGACTTTAGTTGTTAAAGAAAAAGCTCACCTTCGAAATGTGAAGAATAGAAGAAGGTTTTACTTGTGTAAAGTTGTGTATGTAGTTTGATTGTTTTTGCGCCAATATTATATTGACCGTAAGCCCGGAGAATTAATGACATCAATGCATTCCCGATCGTTGTTCTTGTGGCGATGTCGCTGGAGGAGGAGCGCCAGTCATACCATTCAGAATTGTAGCAGTTTCCTTGTACAAGAACCAAATGTTTCCAGACCATAGAACAAAGTTTATGAAGCCAAAGAGCTAAATTTAAAAAAACACCACTTATTAAAATCTGCTTATTAAAAAAATAATGTACGCATTTGAGGAACATAAAAACTTACTGCACTTATCAGTAACTTTGAGGTGGAGGCATAAAAATAATCCACACAGTCATAACCTTTGGGACAATCTTTAGTTTGCATGGCTCCTGATATAGAGGAGACACCATGAGCCCAAGCGCCAGAACCAGCGATCCAGAACACTGCGACTACGATCGTCAAAAAGAAATCCTACCCATACACAAGAGCAGGAAAATAATTACTTTGTTTTCTGGTGTCTACTGACTGTGCAAAATATGGTTAAATATATTATTATCACATCATACCACTAGTGGAGCTCGCTTGTTATTTAAATAGGTCTGATCCGCAATTAGGTGCACTACAATCATCCCGGTAGCATACAGAAAGGAAATGACTCCAGTAAACACAAAAAAGACCGATTCACTCTGTTTTGATTAAAAACAGTTGACAATTCAGCTCAGTTCAGTTCATTTTTGTACTTGAAAAAGTGCAGCAATGAAAGTAGACCAAAATTTTAAATGTACCTTAGCATTTCCTACAAACTCTATCTTGGGAGTTCCACATGGCAATTTAATATCAATAGTTTGCTCCATGCTAAAACAAAATATTTAAGTTGTAGATGCGTTACTACTGCCCCGCCTCATTAATATCCGTCCGTTCAGCCCCTTATTATTGTACATTATCTATTATTTATTATAACGACTCTTTAACGTCATACTTAAAAGGATATTCTGCCACCGCCAGCACCCTTGAAGCAGTACCATTTGTATTTCCACATCGGATATAAAACCCATAGCTGCCAGAGTAATCAACCGTGATGGCGAACGCACAAATGGCAAACAACTATATTATTGTTAAATTGTTGAAAAAAAAACAAATAAATCTTAAACATCCAACATAAGTAGTAATATCACTGCGTATAATTTGATGGTCTACCCATTGCAACAGTCTGATGAATCCTCGTGGCTCCTTGAATGGTTGAACATTGACGTCCTACAGAAAACAATCCAAAATTTATACAGTCATGCATGTGTTGTTATTACACTCCCCCTTCACCCTTTTGGTGTACATAAAGAAGACTCGATATTCAATAATAACATATTCTCTACTCAAGTCAACTAACTGTCTTAACCTTTGTTTATTGGTAAGCAGAGGGGTTTTGCCAGTTGGTGAATCGAATGTAGTGTATTTGTGAAGGACATTTGGATTAATACAGAAAGCTCTTAAACAACGCCTCTTAGTTAAAGGAGTGTAGACATGGATGGTGAAATGTTCAGAGGATTTCTGTTTGCTGAAGAAAAACACTTTTTTTCCAGACGTGTGTCTGCAATACTACAACCTATTTTGTGTCTTAAACCTTAACCGACGATCCGTTTGATTGATAGCTCTAATGAAGTTCCTTAATTTGACAACGTTTTTGCAAAATGGAATTTTCTAATGCACCGTTTCAACAAACAGTAGAAAGAAAAAAACATTTTTATTTCTAATTTGGCTGTTATTAGCTATTATAGACTCAACAGGTAACGGCTTTTTCATACGCACTAATAAGTCAAAAAGGATGCTTCAGAATACAACAGGTGTCAGTGTTAGAATCCATATTGCACCAAGCAATAATCTCTGGTTTGACGAAACTTGTATTTGCTTTGCGTATAAAAGAAGTACACGGGGAATGGGGGATCAATAATTCTTAAATGTTTTATATTGCAATGAGCTTACCATGATTCCCGTTCACGCACGCAATCCCAAGCAAGAATTAATTATTATTTTCTTTACTTGTTCCACTGGGTTTCCCCTTAAAATGTTACGCCTCCGGTAGAGTGGATAGAGAAATTAGAGACGGAAGTGGACTAGGATTTAGTAGAATAGACACAGGCTTTATGTTCGATCCTGATAATTTCTTGTACGCGTCAACGCTTTTTCGGAAAATGTAGTCGGTTTGAAAAGAGTGTCAGTCAACACTCGAGGTGGCTTTACAAAACAGCTACACAATTTTTTTGCACTGACACAAAAATGACAAATAAGTGCACTCGATTTAGGAGAGGTCACTTCCAAACGCGGATTTTCAGATATTGTTCACCGTATTACTGCAGTTCTTCCTTTTCATAACGAGTAGGCATGAGGATGAGGTTTTTTTGTGTTTCCTAAGCACATATAAATCATTCGATTGTAAATCTGCTCGAGCAAATATTGTTTTATGTCTTATCCCATCCCATGTTCATACCCTCAAATGTATTCGAGTGAAATTAGAAATACATCGTCTCTATGACTTTATGACAACAGATTCTCATCAACAGCATCAAGGCAGCGGGTCTACAACACTCCGTCAGATATTCCCCAGCCGATTGTCTTACAATCAACAGCCGACTATTAATGTAAGCCTATACCCTATGTAAATGTAACTGAATATTTCAACAAATTAGATATGCTTACTATAGTAGAACGACGCAAGGCTATGCTGATTAAGTTTGTGTACAAGTTTAGATGCAACAAATTATTCAAACATTGGTATGAATTGCTACAACATTCCAAAATCAGTGACAATCAGAACATGCCGTTAATGCAGTCGTGTAGTCATCGTACGAAATTATATGAGAAATCAATCAGGTGGAATAGTATTTCTGAGTGGAATGCTTTATTACGCGACAGAAGGGTAATACTTGATAAAAACACTCCAGGTTTTTGTATTGTTGATGTTGTTAAAGAATACGTTTTAACATTGAGATGTGATATATATTTAGTTTATAGTTAGTTTTTTGTATTAATTGTCTTATGACTAGGCTTGCCTTTGGACTTCCCCCACATTTGATTCTATTTGATGTTATTGCCTGTTATGTTTGGAGAACAGCTTATGTTGTCACTATGTCACTCGCTTTGTTTATCAGTAAATAAAGTCAATCTCAATCTCAAACCCCTGTGGTAGTACACTCTACTGCAGTGCCAGTTATGAATACCCAACCCATTCGTCGTGGGAAATCACTTCTGATTGTGGGTGTGCTGTGGGGTGGTGTGTGTGAATCAAGGCACGTAGGCATGTGGGTTGGGATTGTATTTTTGTTTTAGTTAGGGTGGTAATATTTTTGGATTTAGGACATTGGATGGTTTGAACTTCGCACTTACTGTCGATCTGCCTTTAGCTTTAAACATTCAGACAGGACAAACTATATACTCGTAAGCAATTCTTTCTTTGTTGTCAATTTTCATGACATCTCTAAATGTACTACCGGAGTGGACGACTTTTAAGTTAAAATCATGGCACACAGTTTACTTCACGTATAAATTGGTTATTTTGTTTCCACGATTTTTTAGTGTACCGAGTATTAATATACCGCTTTTATTTTTGAGATATTTACACCAATGGAGCATTTCAACACTTTGTTAAATCGAGTGGTGTGGTCCAAAATAATGTAATTCATTCAGTGCATTTGCTCTTTCTCAGGGTTGGCATAATTTACAAGTACTTTAATTTCTGCCAAATGAAATGATACTGTGTCACCTGTCGTTATACTCCAATTGTCGGCTGTCAACTACGCCTATCGGCTGCATGAATCCTGCCTCGTCACCACCACAAAAAGAAAGTGAAGGAGGACGCCATTTCAGCCTTTGCAGTTTATGTCATTTGTTAGTTTGCTCGTGAGTTGAGTGAGAGGGAGAGTATTTCACGTAAATGCTTTTTGTTACAACATGAACACATGTACGAAAAGCATAGGCAAGAACCTTCTTATATTCATTACTACTTATTCATTACTATCATTACTATTTCGATATAATGCAGTTAAACCTGTATAGGGCATGCATACTCAACCACACTTGCACAAGCAAATTACATACATAAAAAATGCCTGTACATTACCTGCCTGCTAAAGTACGCCAACGAACGGCATAAAAAATCAAATGACGCGAGTGCGTACATTTCGCTATGCCTACATGCAAGTTTTTATATTCGTGTGAAGTGGCACTTCTTCTGATGACTTTACTCGCGCATCATCATTATCATCCTTAGCCTGAATCTCAAAATTTCTAACTCGTAGGAACACTCCTCAATCTCAATGAAAGCTATTCATGCATGCTTGAATATTAAAGACAGGCAGTCGGGAGTAGGTTTCTTTCTTACGTTTGACCACATGGAAGATCAACGTGTGGCATGTGCCCCACTTCCGTTCACGCTCACATGGGATCATTCATCGCTAAAGGATACATGAAATATGAAATATCGATGATTGTTTCCTGTCGAAAGTTGTAAGCACGCTTCAGCACAAAATTTACAAACGCTACAACACACTGATCATGTTATTTCACTGTTGACTGTCTCTCTATCAAAGTTACACACGTACAATTTGAAATAGGTAAGACACTAACGATAAGCTGTGTTCTCTGATGATTATTTCATTGCATAATATATGGGCAACCTGTTGAGTAAACTTATAGCGTCAGCATCATGTACACATGTACTTACTGATAGTTACCGGGGGCGTAGACTGAGATTGCAATAAGGGTGCAAACCCTGCGTTATCACTACCGAAAGCTCCAAATGTCTCTATAAACATGACAGACAAATTTTGTCACTAGATCTAGGAGTCACCTGTGGAAAAGTCACCACATATAATGTTAATACGTCAGAGTTATAATAACATATAATGTTTTATTAATTAATGTTATTGCCCGTTTCAACAGGAGTTCACAGCCGAAAGTCCCATTTCAATCGGAGTTGACGTGTTCAAATTACGGTACAGACAATATTTGTCATCTGATGACCCCTGGAGGTCACAGAGGTTAGCCTAAGATCAAACTTTGAGCTTTCTTATATGAAAGTTTGATGCACATGTATCCCAATTTTAATCTTATTTTAAAATGGGTCACCGCCGTTTCTCCCTCATCGGGGCGGGGTGTTCATAAACGAAATTGAAACCGTTGAAATAAACTGTTTATACACTAATCAAATTTTGGATCAGTCAGTCATGCATTTCCAAGTACAATGGTGTCCACTAGTTGTCCATGACACACACAAGGAGAACATCGTAGTCACATTAACAACCTCTCTCTCACGAACGTTTGCTAATTAGGAATCCCGTCATAACATAGATAATCAACAAAGTAATACAGAATTAACTATGAATCAGCATTTTTCCTGATTGCACATATCATTTTAAAGTTCATACTAATATTCTTTCATGTTTAAGTCATTTGCCCGTGTCGAACTATTATTTGCGGTATCTGAACGATAACCCTATCACTCTCGTCGATACATGCTGGCACTTTTTCATTAACAATGCATATATGAGGCGTAGTCCTTCCATCATCATGCGGGGATCAACTGTGACATCAGAGATTTTGGATAATTTTTTGTTATGCTAGTAGAGGTTATGGGAGGTATACAAGTAAATGTGATCCCCTACCGACAAGCCATATGCGCATGTTAATGTATGCTTTGACCAAATTAGAGTTATAGTTCATAGAATGACAAAACGCGACCATCGACAGCCTGACCACTTTCGCTTTGACCAGAGAGGTTCCAAAGTAAATGGAAAGTTCATAACCAGAGGTATACCTCCTACCAACTCCCGTTTACTCTCGTAAACATATTTTTAATATCTTATTTATCCTAGAAGCATTGCATGACGCCTTCGTAATTAACACGGAGATCAGGGTACGTAGCACCTGCCAATTTGTTGGGTAGCGTAGAGAGAGGGTAACCTAACACAACTTTGATGAATGTCGGCATCATGAATAACTTGAGTGTGAAAACTATGGTAGCACATGGTAACTATATAGCGACAGTTGTAAATTTTTCGATGTTTCAACGAAATGCAAACCCACGCGTTAACCTACTTTTAACAGGTTGAGGTCTAGTAAGGTTTTCTGTAACGCAGAAAAAATAGGTATCAAGATGAAAAACCTAAGAATTACTGCCACACAGCATGATTAATTGATTACTCGAGTTCAAATACGCGATCGTGCTTGTTGAATGGTCATTTCAAATGCATGATCCTATGATCTCATTGAAAAGAAAACTCGATTTTGATAATTACCCAAATCCTAACACACATTCCAATGTGTCGAATCACAAAATTTATGTTTTAGTCATTTTTTTCTGGAAAACCTTCAATTGTAAGTGGAATCCAATTAAATTACTGGAGTCTACATTCTGGACTTTGGCTGTAGTAGTGTGCTAGCTATGTGCTAATTGTTAACAAAGTATTGCTTATTTTCAACCGCTTAGTAGTTAGTAAGGTTGTAATGATAATATGATAGTCGTACATACATACTCCGCAAATGCTCGTAAAATGCAGTAATGTATTGGGGAAAACAATTCGGGTCAACAGGAAGTATGTTGCTTTTTACTTTGTTTCGTAGCATTAGTTGCTACGTGGTTATCTTATCTCCCTATTAGCATAATAGTCAATAGTTGTTTCCAAAGTAGAACTTTGTTTTTACAAAAGCGTGAACATGGCATGCAAAACAATACAGTAGCATCACAATCACAATACATCATTACGCCGTGTTAGTTGTATGTTGGCAATATTTTAATGACCCTCTTGTGTGATGTGTACAATATGATAAATGAATCCATTTTTTAGAGTGCGCAAACACAAAGTTTTTCCAAAAATCGACTTAAATGTGGTGAAATTCGAAGAACTATACAAGCTGTTAGTGTGCATTTGCCTGACGATGCTGCTGCTGGTATGACCAGTTATTAAATCGTCTCATGATATGATATAACATGTTACATGTAAGATCAGCAACGCAATGGTTGTTATACCATCATTCAGTTTACCATGAACGACGCAGTAATCAGTGGTCATATACAGTAAAACTCTCTATTTATAGCAGAGTAAAATACAGAGTTTTGAAAATTTCGAGATATCTAATTAGTTAAATAGCCATACAGAGAACATTTCAGCATGGATTACACACATTCATTTTTGATCTGTTATGGAGTATATCGGTACGACATGCACTACATCGTATGTAGTGCAACAAATTTTCCGAAAGGGCACTAAATTCTGAGTTCGATAATCCTAGACGTAACCACAGCATTTTATTTCCAATAATTTATTTTAATTTAAATTGAGTTTAAATCGGACAATTTCGAGAGCTTAAACGTTCCCAGAAATAATATGAATGAGTTTGAAATGCACATTCTACTTGCGACGTGCTGTCCAGTCCCATTTCATTTCCTGTCCGGTGTTTTTAGAAAATCAAACCAATATATCCATATTTTGACTACCGATTAAGCAAAAAATAGAAAAACCGCAAGGTGTGTACGTACATAACGTAACAAAACCTGCTGGAATGCTAATTTTCCCTTTGATTGATAGAGGAGAATTTGTTTCCTTTAAAGCCGAAAAAAAGCAATTCACATAATACATAATGGTCAGCAAACTTGAAGATGATATTTGTGCGTAGTATTAGGTACATGTACATAAGCGTCACTTTCAATGCATACTATGTTTGACTTTCGCATATCAGTGGTAGTGTAAGCACAAAATTGATAAACATATTGTGATTTTAAAATTACTTACTAACAGTGCCCTTTTCTCTAAAACTGAGAACAGTTTTGGGAAGTTCAGGCTGATTGGAAATCTTACAAAAATTGAAGGTAAATCTGCGAATTTCATAAAAGTTAAGCATCTAGAAAGGTGCCTCATACTAGTTTTTTTGGGATTCGTTCAGTCACAGTGGCATCCTGGAACAACCCTGTAATTTAAATTACCTACATATTCAAAGACGGCTGAAAGCCGTCAATAATATCATTGAAACGATATAACATGCCATGGATCAAAGCCGAGCTGAGCGGCATTACATGTCAGGGTATTCACACTTTTGGTTTTACTCTTTTATTGGTACACCATTCAATATTTATTATGCATTTTTTATTTTTTTTATAAATACTAAATCCGCAATCATTATTATGTTCTCCCCACATTGCATTGCATCATCGGTCTATTTTCAACACAAAATGAAAAGAGCATTCTATTTTGTAGTAAATGCATATAGCATTTACCACTTAAGTGCGCTGACATTTTATACAAATATCTCCGGCACTTGGTGTCTTGATTTATTAATATGACGTAACGGGAATGCGATGGATTTCATGGATAAGCAGTTTGTATCGCTTTCGCTTTCCGACTTCAAGAATTATCTCCATATTTTTTTTATCACACATGCAATATAATTTTATGCGGTTGCACGAACGTCCTATCCGTGTGTGTTAGCTTCCATCCTAATATCCATACTATATAGTCCACAGAAACATTGTAGAAGAGGCATGAAATGTTATATAATGCATCTATAACACGTTATGGTGGGAAGGGTTACGCAAGTTTGAAGTGTTGTTTAGTGTGTTCAGTAAAAAACACATTAAAATTTTGTATGCAATAATGCATATACGGCATACCATGAAGGGACTTGGTTTCTGATGTTCCCCACATTGCCTGTTGCATGGAAATGAATAGTATTTTAGAATGTAAAAGTATTTTAGTTTTGGTAATAAAAACGTACACATGAACACACAGATCATAATATATGCATTACTATGATTCCCGACAATTCCCGTTGTTGTCAAGTTGTATTAGGGTTATGCACTATTCATGGAGACAAACTGATTTGAATACAGAATAGTGGTCCAAAAACAGGCTCATAGGGATTACATTACCAAGAAGTGTACTACTTAACAGTAGGTTTTAGGTATATACATGTTTAAGTGGCCTGCTCACTTACCATAATACAAGATCTTACGTACCTACCGATATTACGTATCTGTCTCTCTGTCTGTAAGACCATCCAGCCGTCTGCTTGGAAACAAAGGACGCGTCGGCATGATACCGTCAATATAGACGCAGGGATTTCTACTTGGTTTGTAATTATTACTCAGCATACTAGCATTGGTGGCATTAATAATAGCTTAAAATTTGCTGATGTAAAAAGCGATTAAATTCCAACTTTACAATATACTTATGCGAATAAATTTTATGAAGTCGGGTATGAAAAATATTTTATTTGGATTGATCGCCTTACTTCACAGCAGCATTTAAAACAGTTTGTAGCTTTCCCTCCTACAGAATTAACACGTTGTATCTATTCATTAAAAATTAATATTTTCCCAGTCCATGTGTGTAACATGTAACTTATGTAAACATAACCATTTTGAATTATGCAATAAAAAATCGGCAGGTCGACAAAATTTGTTCAAGTATATTGGCGACATGATTTAGTCCAAAGCGCTACCTGTGTCACTAAAACTAACACGATGCCCTCTAATCTGGATCTGCTACTGTAAAGCGCTTTGTTCACAAAACGATAAAATGTGTCTATCGTAACTTTTATGTCCAAATATGAACCCCTCTCTCACCATCACCACATGTGAGCAACTGATTTAACTAATTACGTGCGTACAGAACAGCACACAAGCAGCTGCAGCAGTAGCAAAGAGCGCATATACATTCTACATACATAATATATTCCTAAACTTTGATGGTGAGAGAGAGAGAGAGAGAGAGAGAGAGAGATAGAGGAGAAGAACATGTTGTACACAACCACTATACTTCTACCATGGAATAAATTCCAGCGCACTGCTTCTGTCAAGTAAGTAACTCATTGTCAAACAACAAGAATATGAGTTTACGGAAGGCTAATGACTATTAAAATGTATAAGCAGGAAGAGTCGCAGTTATATACAACAATAACGATTATGAAATGAATATTATGATCTCTCCTCAAAAAAATGCTCACTCCTTTAATATTTTTCAGTCTAAATTACCATGGGAAGTTTACCACACGCTGCTGCTACTGCTGCTGCTGTATACGAAGTGCACTTGAGTGTGTGCAGAAGTTCAAGCTGCCAAGTAGTATAATTGTATCAATGTCGTTGGACAGTTCCCCAAGTTGATTAATTTACATGCATGTGACGCTGTATTCAGAGAAATTATGGGCACACACAGTGTATAATATATTATTTTCCAAATAATCACTCCATGTACAATACTGTACCAGCGGGACAATAGTGTTCTGTCACAAATACAAAAAAAAGATAATTAAGCGACGTCTACGTTTTTCAACAAAAAATCCACTTGCTCTTCCAGTTACCAAATTTCATTTTCCCCTTTTTCTCAGCTTCTCCTTTGAAAGGCTGTAGTAGTAAGCTCCAGCAGCAGTATTAGGGAGGATGCAACCTAATATGTGTAGAAAATAGTTATATAATTTGGCTGTGTCGTCTTTGTGGTTATTTGCAAATGAGTTTTTATCGTTTGTACTAATTGTGTCGGTGTTGCTCCACTGTGTAAATTGCGTGCCGTACTGATACACATAAAATATTTGTTGTGTACACACATACAACATTGGAATGCAGATAACCGTCCCAGTGAGGTTTGCTACCCTTTCCTCAAGAAGATGCACACACGCAGTAAATATACATGACTAAACTATTAAATAGAATGTACTGTAAAGTACATATCGCATGGCCGTGATATAAAAATATAATGACGATGGCTCAGTTTTTAAATGCAAGTCCTCCGTTTGTCCGTATGTACACGTAAAATAGCACTTTTTAACCAATTAGGTTTTTTTTCATTCCACACCCAGATAAAAAAGTACATTAGCAGTAAAAAAAATAGAAGGGTTGACGAACATGGCAGACCTAAGACGACGTTTCAGAGAAGCAATCCACTTTGAAAAGTAAATGGATTTATTTTATATAAACCAAGGGGAAGACAGAGAGACAAGTGCAGTTTTAAAAAAATACAGACATACACACACACAGCATTTTGTACGTTTAAGAGAGTGAGTTCCCCAGTTATTCAGTTTGTGATACGCTTTTGCCTTTTGGTGACATTTCCCCCTCTCCGACTTTAATACACAAATATTAATACTTTATAAGTCCTTTTTACATCTCATCGTCGTCGTAGTAATTCTATTTTAAGCAGTGAATCTTCTGTTCCTTTTCATCGTGTAATTTTTTATGCATGCGTGTTGAAATGAGCTGGCTCACCTACAATATCTTCATCTTTTCTTTGTACCGCTGCTGCTGCCGCATCTCTAGAGTGTATCATCACGACAGTGCCAGTGACGACAGGTCTGTTTTACGCCTCTTGTAAAGATATGAAGTAGAATGACGAAAACTTCCCCGTTATGACTCATAGCTGTCTTCACACCACTACTCTTGAAGCTTTACAACAGCACAGTTAGTTTGCATTATCTCTGCTTCCCCTGCCTATAACGTCATTTGCTGGCGGTGAAGGTGAGATAAATATTTTCTTAGTCGACGAGCCACCAAATTTAGTTTTAATGAGTGCAAAGAAGCCCATTAAAAAATTTACTTTGCTCCCCTGAATCTGAGAGTATTACCACCTTCATTACGTGCTATAGTTCCCGTACAATTTTTCCTATTTACCTGGACTAGTCCCCAGTAAAAAGCGACTTTTCGGCCAGAGCTGTGGTGGTGTTTGTGCTGTGTGTAATAAGGATAGAGACAGAGACTGAGAGAGACGAAATTTATGATAAAACTGGTAACATTTCCTGTAGCCTAGGAGTACTTACGGCAGCAACATAATGCAACTGTTAAAGTGATTGAAGACTAAAAAAAATAACAGGCGTTTTCCGAAGAAAAAAAACACTTGAGGCGTTCTGTGCGTATGTGTGTGTGTGTGTGAATATAATGTAATACGTGTTGTTATAACATTCTTGTTATTCATAGAAGGAAGACGAACGAACATACAAGCATACGGTAAACATCCCCTTGTGTGTATGTAAAGCAGTCGTGTCGTGTTTTACTTTGTTCCCCAAAAGTAGGCAAAGACTGCGGAGAAAACTTTCCCCGACTTCCTCAACAGAGGTCGGATGTAATCGAGTAGATTGCTGTGCAATCCCTTCTATTTTTTAAATCTCTTTCCCCCCTAAATCACTAGTTACTTAACGGTGTTGTGCAATCATCATCATCATCATGAAAGCGGCAATCAAGTCTATGTTTTCCAAGCGGGACAATCAAGCGGCGATGAATATTAGTCCGCCGACTGACCTTTCTCATGACCTTCATGTTGTGAAGGATCAACAGTCAGGAGCCTTGATAGGGCTCCCGACACACTGGGAAAATATTATTCGTCAGGCTTTCACGTAAGAGGAGCAATAAAATAAATGCAGAATATTAAAAAATGCAATTAATAAAAGTACCATTAGCGGATTTAAATACGGTGCTCCCGTTACATGAAAAGTCTGACAATCCATTAAAACAAAATTTTTATTTATGTGGGTAGAGCGGAAGACCTCGCGCAAAATCCTCAAGAGGCCGTTCAGGCACTTAAATTGTTCATTGCATTAAAAGACAAACAGCCTGGGGACTTTAAGCCTCTACTGGATATAGAAGCGGAGTCTGAAGCTATTGAAAGAGCGTTCGGTACTAATAGTTTATCATTTATATTTCATACACATGTTGCTCAACTCAACGACGTCGTTGCTTCGTCCTAACAGCAAGCATTGTTTACATTTTTTGTTATTCTGTAGAGAAAAATGTAAACATTGATCCAAATCCCGAACCCATCCCACCAGTGCCACCTAAAAAACAACACGGCCACAAAGATGCTATCGTAAGAAATGCCAGATTCAACAAGAATAATAATAATAATAATAATAATAGCAAAAATATACACACCATTAAAACTCCTCAAGTGAAAAACTAACAATGTCAACGTAATACGTATTACGCAGTAGTATTTACTCGAAATGTAAAAAAAATATTTCAGGAGGATTTGACAGCAGCAACAAATAAGGCTGCAGGTAATGATCAAGAAAACGCAAGAAAAGAGCCAAATACAAATACAACAATATTACGAAAGCGGGATGACACCAATCGCAACTCTGACGATGTGATGTCCCAAATGAGACAAATTTGTAATCCGAATGATCCTTTCAAACGATTTGACAAAGATAGAGAAGTAGGCTCGGGGTATGTTCCACATTTGATTTGCTATAACATGTCGTGATATAAGAACAAGTCAATTTACCCCTTTAATCTGCAGAACGTCTTATATCGGGAACGAAATGGGATTGTTTTCGTATTAGGAGAAGAGATATTTATCAGGAGATTTAAAAAAATCCTCCATCGAATCAGCAGAGACTGCTTGTGACTTGATTACCAGAATTTCACTGTTATGTCTTCACTATTAAGTGACGAAGAGGAAGCCTGACTTCTTCACGACTAACGTCATGCTGAATGTCTGTCCGTTCGTCTGTTAGAACAAAAAGGAACTTCATATTCATCATCACTACTGAATGGTTCTAGTAGTGTTGATTTTGAATCAATTTTTTATGATGAATAAGAATCTGAAGTTAGTTTTTTTAAAATTAGAAGCCATATGTTAGAAACATATGAACGTTTTGTGCTTTGTGTGTATCAAATTTACCTTTTTAGTGAACTGTATAGTATGGGGCAACATGAGGCAAAGCTGTAAAGCAGCGGTGTACCAAGAGACAGCGCTGCTAAAGAATGGGGCAACGCGAGACACTACTGCAAATCTTCGCCACTTGGCTAATGCGCTAGCTTGTTGAGTTTATTCGACCTAAAAATTTGATACCTGAATGAGCTCTAGCTCTATTTGAAATGTTTTCTGTTTGAGTACTCAAAATACCATTTAGCTTTACTAACAAATTCTCAAGAAGGAATTATTAAGGTGGAATGATCTCTTTTCTTAGATCCTTTCCAATGATTCTTTTAATCTGCAAAATAATAGTTTACTCGAATGGGTGACGTAATGCCTTTGTTTCTATCATTTCCAGCTTATGCTCATGTCAGTAAATTCTTTAATAAAGATTTCATAAAATATTGAGTGCATAGTTGCACAACACAAGATAAAAAAAATCAATTACCAACGGATTTTCTGGTGTCTTCTCGAAGAGGTTGTCGATGCCCTCGTTACAGCCGTGTAATAGCTCGTCCAAAAATGCCATAACAAGGCTCAAGGAAAACACACGCTTTAAAACGTGTGTTTAACTCGAATCAATGTCATTCGCATCAAGTCACAAGTAGAACTCCTATCTTGAAATGAAAAAGTCTTCCTGCTTCCACTTCCACGATTTCCTACAACGAAAATAATTTGGTTTGCGTGAGTGAATCACACCCCCCTGTTTTTTTACCTCGTTATAGAGCTTCCGGAACTGTTTATAATGCCTTGGATAAGGAGTCGGGCAATCGCGTCGCCATAAAAGATATTGATCTGACAAGGCAGCCGAAAAAGGAGCTCATCCTCAACGAGATCAAAGTGATGAAGGGGTTCAATCATAAAAACTTGGTGAACTTTTTAGATGCCTATATTGTCAGCGATCATTTGTGGGTAAGGAGCGACTGTACACACATACAGTTAAAATAAATTAACTCCCTTTCTAGCAACTACATTCCGGGAAACCGTTTTCTGTCATAAAATCTCCAGTGTGTGTGTGTGTGTGTTTGCTTGTTTTGTATGTAGTTTACTGCCGTTTTTTTAACAACTTCACTTTCTCTTTTTCATCTTTGTAAAAGTCATCGTATTAGTTAAGTGAGCGCAACTTCAAACTATGTAGGTGTGTAGGAGAAGAGAAGGAAGCAATATCAAGTGGCAATGATAATGTTATTCCACAACAAAGGGAAAACTTATTCATTTGAATTTAAATGAAATACTTTTAACAAGATCTTTTCTACTTTCTTAAAAAAAGGTCGTCATGGAACTTCTGGAAGGCGGTGCACTTACTGATGTTGTGACAGAGACTGTGATGCGAGAGGAGCAAATTGCCACCGTTTGTAAAGAGGTTTTACAAGCTATTCAATTCTTACATAGCAAGGTAAGCCTGTGAAATACAGGATAAAAAGACTTTCGGTTTACCATCCCTTTGAACTGCCTATATTAAACAATATTGACAAGTAGAGGGGAGGGATGTTGACAATCGTCTTTGAATATGAATGGAAAACACAGCCCATAACATGAACCCAAAAACAATATGAATTGCGATTTCTTTTGAAAATTCTCCAAACCTATAGCCAATCGCTAATATTATTCAGTCCTAAAAATATTTACATTTAGCACATCAATATTTAATGAGTGTACTATACGTACAACCAAGGTTTACCCATGTTTATCCCAGGAACCTTTCGTGAACGAATCCCCGGTTCCCCTAATATAAGTAAACCGCCGGTCCCTGTAATATAGGTTATGTTTTTTTTCAATGGTCATACGGCTTGATAAGTTCGTCCTATATGAAGATTCACCTCTGATCGTAACTAAAGTTGATACAATACAATGGAATAAGACATTACAATACATTGGTAATAAGAGAAAAGAGAAAGCATATTTCATAATAATGTAATATAGACAGATATATAGCTGCACGGCAATGCATTTATAATTTTAAAAACGTTCTATTTGGAAGTATATGATTTTCATTTATGTAAAACGTGGTAGTGCAGATAGAGTGTGACATTTTTTGAAATTTGTCATTTGTAATCAAATATTTGGCATTTTATGTAGATGGACAGTATACCCCAGCATCATCACTAATTTAAATAAGGTTGAATTAACTCTGCTTCTGTTTACATAGTAATACCGAGTATGGTGGCATTTAATTTTTATTTAAGCATATGCCCGAAACACAAGTTGTAAACTGCTGAAAGATTCAAAGAATATGAAAGTAATACATGTGGCAGTTGCAGCCCCTGTGTAATCCTTTCCTACCTCTTAGAAAAAATTTGCTGTGTTGGTCAGTAAGCGGGCAAGGGTTTGACACATAAATTAAGGGTATGGAAGTACATTTACTGTAGTTCCACTCTTCTACTACATAAAATGTACAAACTTCTATTTACATAATTGACTCAGGCAACATGATCGTCATACTTTTCTTATTAAAAAAAGTTGCAAAAATCTTGCTATGCAATGCAATTTGGTTATTATTACATCAAGAGGAAGATTAATGTTAGCATTCTCGCGAACTTTCACCTGAAGGCTTTGACGGCAGTGTGTGGTAGTGACATATTTTGCACAACTGAACTGTCATTGTGAAAAAATACCCTAAATATATTTATATATGTATATATATACTATGTATATATATACTAATGCGCAGTTTAACAAAGTAAAGCTAAACTTTTACTTACCATGTCTTTCAACCTCACGCATTTGGAAGTGTTGTTCAGTCCTAGTTCGAATGTCGGTAGGTCTACTTTTTTAATCTCTGCGAAAGTGTGAGCTTAATGAGTTGAAAAGTTGGTCGATGAAAGGTACTCTAAATGTTTGCATATATATTTATATACTCATTTTTTACGGTAAAGGTATACATATTAAATGTGTACAAACAGATCTTCACACTTTTTTCTATCTCGACAAACAACTTTATTTTTGGTTTTATTTAACTAACAAATTGTCATTTACACATACGTAGGGACGTAGTATATAAAAAAAAGTTTCATGAGAAACAATTATTGTCAATGGTTGATTAGAACTGAGCTGGTTTTGAAACTACTGACGAAAAGTTAGTTGAGAGAGAGAGAGAGAGAGATAGAGAAGAAAATTAGAATATATGGATCACGCACGTACGTCGAACTGTACTTAAGGTGCACTATATTGTACCTTTCTGAAATCTTTGTGAGTGTCTGTTAACCCCGTCCGGCCGTCCGTCGGGACAATAATACGTAAACGAAAACTAATTTAAAAAACTGTTTTCACCAATCAACAGTACTGATTAATAGCTCGGACGAGTTCGAAGCTGAGCACATGAGACCAACCCTTCTAGGGGACCGACGGGGAAATAATGTAATGCACGTCCAAATAAGCTAAAATTTGGTATACAGGTACCGGATAGGTCTTCAGAGGTCAACTTTGAAATAAACTATATTGCACCTTACCTTCTTTACGGCATTTACAATGGTTGATGAATTTCCGCGTCCGTCTGTAGTTACGTTTAAGTATCCTTTACAGTAAACTCTTTGCAATCACTCATTTGCATAATAAATCTATAATATCTATATAGTCATTCCGATCACATGAACATTGGCTTTATTATTTGGGTTTGTTACTTAAGGTAAGGTGTTTAAGCGTCAAATAATTTCCTGTGTATTTAGCAGGTTTCCTTAAACAAAATTTGACAAGATAAAGTGTACGGGAAAAGTAACTACTCTACTCATCCATAGAACCCAAAAAGAACGAACAGTATAAGCTTCATGTGGTGTATATATTGTATATGTTCTTATTGCTAGCATTGCTACACAAGCGGGCGCATTATCCACTTTAAACCATGGAATAGTAAATTCGTTGCCAGCTCCCTTTCCACATAATTTGAAGTATACGGAGCGTAACATTTCAAGGAAGTTAGCAAGCGTGTTTAAAGGTTTTGTATTTTTTTAATTTTTACCTCTAAAACCTAATTGAACGCCATTAAGTAAAACATTCACTTTCCATGCTTTGTGTATAGCAGTAAAAATAAGCCTAAATTAATTTAGGACATGGTGAATTACATGCGTAAAATTAGTAGAATCATTTAAAATTTAGTGACGTAATTATCTCTTTTACATTTTGCTCATTCTTTACGTCCAGCTAACTTGTAGTACTAAATTTGTTGTATTTTCCGGTGTTCCATCCGGCGCTGCGATAGTATCCTTGATTGAAAATAATTTTCTGCTTTCGCCGATGAATAGCTTGGGTCAGTAGCTCGGATGAGGGTTTACATCCGGGTCAGAGTTGTTGACACCACTGAAGCTCTAACAAACAAAATTAAAGGTTAAAAAATTTAACTCAAATGAAGTATACCGTTGTATGCTTGATATATAAATCGATCGTCTGCCAGATAATGTGATGGAAGAAATATGTGGAACATATTTTACTAAATATACAAAAAGAAGGTTATCTAGGCATACTTTATTAATTTAAAAGTTTGATCCTTTCCCAAATTTGATATCATTTTTTAAAAATAAAATTTCACTTTAAAATAAACCCAGCAAGGTAACACATAGGCAAGTGACGAAGCAAAGTAACCGCTGGAGTGCAAGACACATACTTCTAGATGTTATACTCACACAAGTCAAATTCAGAATTTGTCTACAATTTATGATAATCAATTCAAATTTCGAACCCCTTGGGGATCAACCAATCTGTATCAAACTTTGTAAAGTCACTTACATAACTAATTGCTACTCGTATATAAAAATTTAGTCAATTTGGATAATTATAATTTTTAAATCCCCCTGCCTCATATTTTGAAAGATGTAGGCGCGGCTGAGCATACCTATCGATTGGTAAAAACAAAAAGTTCCTATGCGTTTTTTTGAGATATCGCGCCAACGGACGGACAGGCAGATCTCGTTAAGTTAATAAGCATTCCGTCTGATTGTATGGGCAGTGATCCCATTACGCACTTTCCAGATTTGTTTTGATACATTCATGCGAGTGTTTTGCCTTTGATTGAAAAACTTTCTTTTACCATATTGATTCACTTCTGAAAGAAAAAAAACTTTTATTCCGAAAAGAGGAAAAGATATTCTATTCATTTTAACTTAAATAAATAAATAGCAACAAATCCAAATACAATAACAACAAAGCCCGCTTTTTCATTTGTGTTCATAGAATAAAAATGACTTTTACCGTGTGGATTTGATTTTTCGTCTGGTACAAACATATAGAAAGTATCCTATCCCTCTCATTCCTATTCAACTTTTTACATTTTCCTTTAAATAAAGTACTTCCTTCCGTACTACAAGAAAACTGTTCATAAAAAATTACAACTATCTATTGCAGTGATTGATATGTACATATCCAATCGTATGCTGTCTACCACTGTCTGTTGCGAACATGACAGAACCCGTCTTGTTGTGATTGTCTCTTTCGCAAAATTGCAATAACCTTTTCAGCAAATATCCTGATGGTATTAAAACGACTGGCTTTCTCATGTTCAAACGAATTCCAAAAAATGAAGTGGAAATTCTCGTTCCTCACTGAGTCGAGTTTCCGATAACTCTTGAGATTTAATGCCGTTTCTCCGCTTCTTTTTTCTACAAAAATACCAACAGCGTATATCAGGCATCTCACATCTCTCTGTGTTTTGTAGCATAAAGGAAAAACTCGGGTTTCCACATCTAAAGGCTTTTCATGAAGTATATTGCCCCTTCGTCATGTAATTTTTTTTTGAAAAAAAGCTAGTACTTTGAATCGAAAATGGAACGCCTCGTTTACATTGTTTTATCTGATCGTAACGAAATATCTCATCAAAACCGACATGATTCAGGGAAGACTATAATTAGAAAGTGCTTTTAAACGATAACTGTCCACTTCTGACAAGGACATCAAACATCACAGAAAGGACAATAGGAGACGTTTCTTTCATTTACAACACTTGTGCTTAAGGCACTTTTACTTTTCATGTACAAAGCAACATTCAAAACAGTGCATATGGCGTATCCAGTGAAAAAAACTTGTGATGGAACACAGAGGCGTACGTACGCTTCTCTTTGTTTTGTATGGCAGGGAATATTATTAATTAGCTTTTTATAATTAGTGTGCAACTTATATTTACCTTTGATAAATGTAAACCGTCCTTCTTTAAATAACTGTGTACACGCGACTGTTTAGTAGAATTTGGAAAGGGAAGTATTTATTTTCATAAATTTTATATCCCATATGTACGATATCAATAGCTACTCCTCTCATATTTTCAAGTGTTAAGGAATGGTATTAAAACAGATTCAATTCTACGTTTCAATGACTCGTTGATATACAAACTTAAACTTGTGTGTGTTAAGGAGGAGGATTTTCTTTAAAGAGGAGGTTTAAAGTAAGAACTTTTTTAACGAGTGTACTCTTCCTTATTAATTAGTTAAAATTAATTAAATTTAAATGTAATTAGTTAATTTAATTATTTATTAAGTTAGTTTTAATTTCCTACCTGCCACAGTATTCTAAGTCGGAGCCATTTTGACTTCTCCCGTTACCCCAAGGGTTGTTCTCTTGCTTTGCTTATCTACAAAGTCGTCTCCGAGCTTTTGCTCTTGGTGAAAACAATTTCAAGTGAATATGCTACAGTTCTCGTGCCCCCGGGAAGCAATTCCTAATAAACTTAACTGTACTACTATCCCAGGAATTTTTCATTAAAAAAACTAAAATAAGGAATGTTGGCTAAACTAAAATTGTATTTATTCATTTATGGGTACACATCTACACTTAATGCATGCAGTTCGGGGATTCGCTTTTCATTAAATCCTGATTACTGAGAAGCTATCAGTTTCTTTAATTTTTTTACAAGGTACTAAAATACGTATTTGTGTCTTCCGTAGGGCATCATTCATCGAGACATTAAGTCTGACAACGTACTTCTCGGAAGGGACGGAGCGGTGAAAGTTACTGATTTCGGATTCTGTGCAAATGTTTCGGGCGACGAAAAAAGGACGACAATGGTTGGAACACCCTACTGGATGGCGCCAGAGGTAAGCGAACAAAACCAGTATATTTCTGCATTCTAGAATGTACCTCATACTTGGTATCATCCCAACTTTGTGGACTAAATGCACTTGTATTCCACGCAAATATTGCAAGTTTTTCTGTTAGATGATTGTACTACGACTTGAAATCTATCCTCCAAGTTTAAAAAGGATTTGAGTATCATTAAAATACAATCACAAATTCAAGTAGTATACTCGCTCTCCAAAGAAACTTTTGTATAGCATCGACTAATAGAAAGTAAATTGCATAGACCGTCTGAATTCAATTTATCGTATTATTATTAGATTTGTCTTAAATGACGTTATTACCGTTTTAGTGGCAATTTTTTGCCAAGACCATCATTCTTTCTTCTTCTTTTTTCGCCAAATCAACCAATTTCTTCCCCTTGCTGTTCATGTCATTTTTGTTGAATAGCATCAATAGCCTGTCTTCTAGTGGCGGCTCAAATGATATACCCTGACTCTTCTCTCTCTCTCTCTCTCTCTCTCTCTCTCTCTCGTTCTGGTTTACGTCTTCATCATTTTCGTATCTGTGTGAACTGCTACACAACTTCCTACTTCCGTCTTTGCACACAGACATCACGTTATTTTCTGCTTCTATTGATTCCCCAACCGACCGCGCTTTCTTTTCAGAAAAAAAAATATTAGCGCAGTTGATTATTTCTTTGTCCGTAAAAGTCTTACCCGCGTTACATTCATTAGATTAATGGATTCATATACGCAATTTCGTTTTCTTTCGCGGTCTTGTAATCGCTCTTATTTCAAAAATAGCATCTCTTCTCTTCCTTCCAACTACTTACATCCCTATACGACGTTCGCCTTTAGTGCACCAGAGAAAACAACACGTTAATACTGCTCCGTGAAACAAGAAACAACATACATTATCCACAAAACTGAAAGCTTTGCCATCATCAGCAAAAAAAAATATAAGGCAATAGAGAATTAAGAAAGTTGGTCGTCCGTCTAGAGTGTAAAGACGCTCTATGCATAATACATGGTTTGGTTGAATGGCGAAAAGCAACCCAAAGTTGCATAGAGGAAGTATTAGGGAGTAAAACATACTTCTCATTGAAATCTTATTTGAGGAGAGGGAGGGAGAAAGAGAGGTCGTAGTTGCTGGAAAGACACCCGGTGAGGTTTTGGATTAATTTTTGGAAACCCAGTCATTTTAATAATGAATGCATAATACTTGTTCTTGTTAGCCTACATCCAATATTCGTTCCGCCCACAGACAACTTTCTTGGACGGGGTGATGGTGGTAGAAAAGCGAGGATGGGGCCTGCTCTATTTAACTTATGGATCTGATGAGGATGTGAATATGCGAGAGAAAATTGGGACGTTCCATCTTGTCCATAATATTAACAATAAACCTGTCAAGTTAACATGTAAATAGGGGACGAAGTGGTGTGCGGCCACTAGTCAGCTCTGCAAACATGTACGGACTAATATTTTACTTTTTCCCGGATGAATCCAACGTAGGGCGGTGTTATAACAAGTGGCGGGGTGACGGGGTACATTTAAATTAGGAAGGCTTGTATGGATCAGAAGGGTTAAGCAACCTGGTTGACACATAATCTATCTCTGCAACTAAAGTTGTGTTGATTTGAATGCGTTAATAGTTTTGACCCCTTCCTTACTCCCGCGGGGGACTTTATGAGCTCATCTTATTGTTGATAGGGGAGGATTTTGAGAGTTATCACGATAATAAACGGACGGACAGAGAAACATCGGGGAATTAATAAGTGATTTTACCTGTCACTAAAAAGTATAATAGGGAATTGCCTGAATGCAGGCTACAGGCAGATATTACGAAGTGTGGGTGCAAGTAAATCTAGAACGGTAACGGAAGGAAAGGAAGAAAACTTAAATATTTAAGAAAACATGATTATCACCTATTTGCATTAGATTTGTCGAGAACAACTGAACTGAATTGTTGCACAAACATCCTTTTTACTTACGTTGCTCGTAAATTAAGCAGAACACCCCTAACAAATCGTCGGCTGCAGCCTCGTAAATAAATTATTTGAATTTGGTGTGGGTATACGCATGAGGCATCCATATAGGATAACGACACGTCGTCGTCAAGCAAGCAATATTGTAATGCTTCCATAATACCATCATCACACTTTAGTCTGAAAACGTTCCACGAATTCTAGAAATGGTAGATAGAAACGGAGTTTGCACTTTCACATTTTATCTTCTTTGTCGACGTGTCGTTATCCCATATGAGTGACCTCCTGGTGAGCGTGTAGAGCCTCCTTGAACGGCGCCGTTTACACTATTCAATTCCGCAAATCAATATTCGTACATCTACACAAAATCACGAGCCATTTTCAATTTAGCCGTTGTGGCCCTTCGGGATCATTCAAATAGTACGTTACTTCATTAGGGGTAGGGTGGGGGTGTACTTCGCCGCATAACGTCAACGTTAAATTGTCCATTTACCCATGTTAAAAAACGTAACGTGGGGGAGGGTGGGGTTTAAAAAAGACTCGATTTTAGCGTAACGTACTATTTGAATGATCCCTTCCTTGCAAGCCTGCAGCTTCCATTGTCTTCGCCCAAGTTTTTAATTGTTCTTTTATTTTGCGAACAGAAATCGCAACGAGTCAATGTGCCATATATCGTGTTCTTCTTCTCCAGCTTATTCTACATGAATGAAAATTGCAGTCAGCCAAAGACGCTACTATAACTAGTAAAATAACAATTTCCTACATTACCATACAATACAGTTGTTTTCGTACAATGGGAAAAGACGGCATATTGGGAAGAATAGACTCACAGGTTTTTGCTTTCTTTCCATATTTTGCATATATGGGGTGCATTTGAAGTTGTTTCCTGACGCGGCAGAAGAGAAAGAGCCAGGGTTTGGCAAGGAGAAGGAAAGGAGTGATGAGTTTCACGTAGTGTAAATTCCCATGTTTTATACTTAATACGTGCCTCCCTCCCTACTACAAGGCAGTTGAGCAGCAGCGATCGTCTTTCTAGCGAAACTAAATGGAGTTGTATTGACTGGAGACGGGGAGCAGAATGCTGCTTTCACTATCTGAGATTGTTGGAATTATGAAGGAAAAGTTTAATATACTGACTGATGAGTTTTTGTCCGACTTGTTTGTATGCGTGCACACACAGGCTGTTCTCTGTAAACGGGAAGAGAAATTTCCAATGACAAAGAAGGAGATATGATCATGATCACGATCACATGGTGTCCGTTTGACAAAGGGAATGTTAAAATGAAAGCGTAGTAGGCGACGGGACTGTAGAGCGAGAGGAGCAAATTAAAATGAAATGTATCATCATGCCATGTGCATCCCTTTTTGCTGTGATCACGGTCACTTTTTATGGTCCAAAGCTCCAGCAGTGGCAGGCTGTGTGCCGACTTAAAATGGAAAGCCATAATGTATTGTTTGAGGGAAAACTAAAAAAAATGTATATTCCAATTCGATTGTTTGCATAACATGGTTGAGCCTGGCCGCATTTTACAAACTTGTCCATTTTCAGCTCTTCATTCTACACACATGTAAACATAATTTTTTCCACGCAAATGTAATCCTGTGAAATGATCTATATATATATTTTTTTTATTGCAGAGGCTGTGGCTACCCGTTCACTTATTCCATTAATCAAAGAAGCACGCCGCGTGCTTCAAAAGGAGTTGTGAGATGTTTTCCTTTACTAGAGAGGCAGGGAGAAAGTGTACGTCCTACAAAAATATATAAAAATTGAGATGCACAAAATAGTCCATGTCTACAAACGTGTATTATACAAACCTACTTTTTATCGTATTGATGTCACTATTCCTAATATATTCTTACCTACACAATACAAACATGCCATCACGTAAAGTTCATGCATAGGGACAAATGAAAGGAAGAGCGCGGCAAATACAAAGTGAATAGGAATATTTAATTCAGTGAAGCTTTTCAAGGGGAGAGTACATTTACAAAAATATTTGTAAATATCAAGGTTCTGCTGTGTTACAATGGCCTGTTGTGATAGATGCATGTTAATTGTATGGATCCATAGTAAGTTATGATAAGCGGATGAATAATATATATGTCTACATAAATATAAGGTGTTCTGGATATGATGATGGTGCATTACTCCGAGGGTATGCATGATGATGTAAGTATTGTAACCCTAAAGTATTTAGTTTAAAAAGGAACGTGAGGTCAAAATGGAGTTCGATGGTGGTGGTAATGAACCGAGTCTAGTTTCCGAGTTTTCATTGATTATTGTCAAAATGAAAATGTTTCCGTAAACCACAAAAGCTGTTAGAGTAAATCACAATTGTTTGATTGATTGAGAAAGCTGGTATTGATTTTGTTACTTATTAATAGTGTAATAGTATGTTTCTCACGTCACCCCAGCCAGACTTCTATTTTCCATTTCTTCCCAGTCCTGCCAATGCTTCTAAGCTTGCTATTTTATCTTTTTATGACTATCAGTGACACATTTATTGTACTTTGTACTAAATTTGAAGGTGGAAAACGTCGATAGAACAACTAGACAAGTTTTTAAGTTTTACTTAGGGTTTTTTTTTCTCGAAATATGTAATGCCGTATTACCAAATAATGTAAGTATGACGTAACACACAAAAATGAAATAAAGTTTTAAAAAAATACTATTTTTTAATTTTGCCATTTATTAAACCTCATTTATATTTAATGTGTATTCATTACGAAAATCATATGCGTTATTAATGCACCTAAGCTATTTGTTGACAGGCGAATATTTCACATTTATTTGTTGTGTGTGTACGCGCACTTTCACCAGTCAGCGCCAGATACAGAGTTGGGGCACAGTAAGTGCCACCCTCATTAGGTATTGCACAACGTATCTCTCTCATACACCGATGCTTCGCCAAGCCCTCTGGTCTGATCCGAGTGATAAGAGGGTTTGGTTTTGGTTTCTTAAAATGATATGGTACAAAATACGTACGACTCGAATCACGGAGTATGCCTCTATTGCGTCGTAGTTACCATCTGTAGCTGGTAAAGGAGAGAAAAAATTGTCGCTGCTTTATGGTATTTCGCGACGACGGCCAAACAAAAGGTTGGCTCGAAAATGCTAAAGTTTAAATAACTTGACACTAGCTGACACCACATAGGGTTAATCTGAAAGCGTTTTTAAAATGCTGGGTTAACAAGGCAAAAAATTGTGATTTGAGTTACTCTCTACGTGTTATGAGCACGAGTTTAAAATAGTACGCTGCTATTCTCACTTGTAGACATACTTGAACGTGAAAGGTGGTGACTCAAAAAAACTAAGATGAAAATATTAATCTGTTGGATACATACATACACGTTCTACGAATAAAATGTTCGAAAAATGAAAACATTGGCCTCTAATAATTTAAAAGAAATTTCCAACAAATATTATTTAAACAGCTGAACTTCTCCAGACTCTAACCAACTTAAATTATGAATCATCTTTAAACAATGTGGAAGCGTAGTAGTAGTAGTAGTAATAGTAAGGAAAGGAGCGTATGAAATGATCTACAACAGAGGTAGTCACATTGAGGTATGTTTTCCGCAGAGAAAGTTAAGCATCTTATAATAGAGACGAAGCAAGAAAATATTTTCCAGTTACGAATGTATTTTATCTCATCTTACGTTACAGCAGCCTTTCATGAAATGACGTTTCTATTGATCTTAAATAGGATACAAATATCCCCAATGCATAATGCACTTTCCTACGTTGATGTGGCTTTTAAACGCAGTGAAAGGCAAAAGGCAGATGACAGATTGTACAAACGTATTTTCCACAACACATTTCACATTTATATTATTTCGACAGTCAGTCGATAGTTGGAAAAGGGGAGAAAGTAGCACGTAGTAGGTTTCCCAACAAAATAAATGCAAAATAAATGCTACACAACGCCCAGAATACAAACAGATATAATTGGAAAGACAAATGAAAGCCGGGGAGAGTTTACCTATAGAAATGTAAATGTATCAAAACAGGTCTAAGCAGAAATGCTGTCCTACCTAAGAATCCCGTCTTGTTGGTTGTGTGTAGTTTAAATGCAGCTCCCCGTAATTTCTTTCATTAAACTCCCAAATTAGTGAACTTTCCCATAAAGAAAGTACCTTTTTGTCTATTCCTGTCTCCCTGGCAGTAATACAATTTGTCTCCCGTTTTGCGGGGAAACTAGTTTGAAACTGGGTGGAATTGCTGAGAATTGAAATTACCGCGGACCACATAAAAAGCCCCCAACAAACGTGGGGTGTACCACACTAAAAATTGGAATTATGGCCGCAATTGAAATACGGGGAAATAGCAGTCTATTGAATTTATAGTAGATACACGTAAATATGATATTACCCGATTCAATTCAAGTTTACGAAACCTAACCGTTCCCTCCACACCAGCCAGCGTCCAAGATAACAGCCCGCAAATTCAAAAGGCTCTCGATTGAAAAGAGTGGAAAATCCATAAAAACGTGTGTATTCGTCGAGCTGGCAGTGGTAGTGACGCTGCGCCGTTAGAGAAGTAAGCATTTGGCAATTTTTTGTTGTTACTACAAGTGAAATTGAAACAAAATGCGAATAAGCCACCACTACTGCTCCATTCTATTTTCCATAATAAATACATGGTACAACAAGTTAGATACTAAAAGAAGATAGCCGTCTTCATCGATATCCCTTTCTTTCTCAGAACAGTAGCACACAGGCAACAGCACTGTCCAAGAGGAGGAAGTGGCAAGCTTGTTGGAAACAAGGATCCAAAACAGCAGCAGAAAACGGAGAAGGAAAAGATTCGGTTATTCTGCAGAGCTCTTCTTCTCCACTGCTACCTATCTACCTAAACAGTGTACCACTTTAAGATGGGTGGTGTTGGATATGGAACGTACGAGTAGAGAAAATCCGAAAAGCTGTTTCTGCTTCTCTTCTTTCGAGAGCCAAAGGAGTATCACTGGGTGAGTGGAAGGAGAGCGCGTCAGTTGTTTGTAATTCTTCACCGAGTGCAGATCACAATCGCCATCGTCTCTCCTTCTTACAAGCACTTTTGAGTTTCACTGCAAACGACAGAGAATAGGAATAGGAGAGTAGGTGTAGTAGTATCATTTTTCGGAAAACGAAACTTTTATAATGGGAACTCCCTTCTGCATAGTCTTTGTTGTGCTAAAGCTTAAATATCGCCTACGAAATGATAGAAACCCGCCCGTATTCAGCAATAATCACACCAAAAGCAACACTGCCACAAGAAGCATCTATATTGTCGTTATTATTATTATTACTATCGTCATCAAGAGAAAGAAAACACCGAAAGAAAGAGAAGGCCTTCAACAACAACCCGACGACCAACGGTGTATTCAGAATGTCGCAATTTCTCACTACTAATATCACTAACGCAATCTTGATCGTCTTAAAACGTGTTGCCGTTAACTAACCATTTCCCCTAGAATTCTTATTTTCACCCGAAGAAACAACTACTGCACACTTATTTGGTCTGCACACACACACACACACGTACACACGTACACACAATCGTAGGATATCCTGTACACTTGCGTATACACGGACAAGTTGTCAGAATTAAGGTAAATTGTTAGCATTACTAGAAAAATGGACATGTTCTGGGGACGGGTAGAATACAGAGAAAAATAAAGTGTTCGAGTATCACCATAATGCTCTCAGAGTGTATTGTGAACATTGTACTCCACTATAAAATATTGCTGTGACTCCGATATTATTTCTAGTATTTTTATTACATACGACGACATATGTCAGCCTCTTGCTCCGTTCTGGGGTGACCCGAAATAAAAAAAAACTTGTTGTTGGTTGGTGCTGCTCCAACGAGGAAAGTACACCGCCGCCTGAGTCAGTAGTGATTTAAGAGGAAAAGGTGAGAAAAGCCTTTCCTCGCAAAATAAATAATAAATACACACATTCCCATCCTAGTCAACGTGTCACAACACAACACTCCCTTCGTCGGCGTCTGGGGAGACAAGAGAAAAACTATAAAATCGCATTGTATATATGTATGGGAAAAACGTGCCAGATCCATAATCACGCTGGTGGTAGCCTGGAGTAGGTGGTGGTGAGCAAAAAAAATATACCAAAGTACTTTGTTGTTGTAATAAATGTTTGTAGCATATATATTGTTATTGTAGTCATCTTCCGCATCGTCCTATTATCTCATATACTGATCTGCATTATCATCATCACCAACAAACCACTTCTTCCAGTTAATAATAATAATAACAGTAATAATAGTGAAAGCTGTAGTTGCCGTAGCGAAGGGGAAAGCAACAGGAGCCACAGCGAGAAAATAGGTCCCATGGCTCCCGTTGGTGGTGTGTAGCCTAAAAAAAGTAAGAATATATAAGGTTTTATCGTAGTCAAGAAAAGTAAGAAAGTAGCGTGATATGTTTTTATATTAGAAAATCATATAAACCACACGTATACTTTATGGTTCTCCCGAAGAAAAGAAAACAGCACTTACATCAACAACATCTAGAAAATGAGGATACGTAGAGAGAGAGACAGATTCTCGAGAGTATTATTGTACGCGGTACCATTTCACATCTCAGCATAATTTGCACTTCATGTAAATACTGATAGCTGGTAAAACAATAGCTGTATAGTCGATTGATATTTTATGTAAAATCCAATATTTTATGTGTAGCACATACACGCATCACGTAAAACGGACATACAACGACACAGGTAAAATTTTCATGTTTCGTCCGTTTCTCATTTAGACGTTGGAGTGTATATATATTTTTTTGAAAATTCGTTTAAATTTATGCGTTGAAGGATAAAAGGAAAGGACATTTTCTCCGTCGTTTAAAATCTCAGTGAAAAAAGAAGCATAGTTGACTGTAATGGAGTCTTATCAGGAATAGTACAGAATATTTAAAAAAAAAGATTGATACATTTTGTACAAAAAAATTACCAGCAAAAGCATATTTTTTGTACCAAGGAAAAAATAACTGTGCACGAATGTAAGCATATGTAAAGTTCATCTTAAGCGTCCAGCATCGTGTGAGAAATTTTTACTATTTTTTACCTTCGGATATTGCAGTCACTCTTTTTTAAAAAAAACAACGTAAAGCCATCAGAACGTAAAATTTTGCAATATTTTTTTAAATCACTCTTGTCAACACAAAACTACATCTTGCACTTTCAAAATTACAACATCACAAACAACACTTACGGGGAAAATTATGCTTATTAATTGGTACAATAAAAATGGTTTCTGATGAATGATCGATCGAGCGGGAGACTATTGAACCTAAAAAAGGAGAAGGTATTACAGTAGCAATACTATAATTGTAACATTATTTTACTCTCTTCGCGGGTAAATCATCTCTGGAAATCTTCACCGTAGTTATAAATCAATTTTTCCGAATATGTCTCTGTTAAATTGACGTATGTATGTAATAAGATAAATTTATAGCAATCATCATCATCATCATTAATATAAGTTGTGTAATATAAAGTTAAAGTAATCAAACGGACTAGTGTATATATGGTTCCATAGTAGTTTGCCAGTCAGACTAATGTTACTAGAGAGTTGTTACACAAGTACAAACTATGCCATAATTTTAGCAGAACAACACTTGTAAAAAAACAATTACCATTCGAACGGCGAAACGAAAGCCGAGATTACCACACTTGAAACTGAAAGGAAAAGAGGAATTCAACAAGGCGACGTAGTATTTTTACAAAACCGGTTGATCGGTTTACAGTTCGCACTTCGCCCCAACAATCTCTAAGTAGAGTACCACCGTAACCAATTATATGTATTCAGCTTCGCTACAAGTTTGCAACGATAAATCGGACGAGAAGTGAAGAGAAGAAGAAGGGAAAGTGGTGAAACGTAGCAAAAAAAACACACTGCTGCAATATATTGCTGATAGTAAGCTAATATTTTCAACGTTGAAGGTGTCTCCTACATACAACTTTGTATTTATTATGCTGCTGCTGCTACCGTAAGTACGACGACAACTGTTGCTTATTATTATTACTACACAGATTGAATGAAGAGTATATGCGCTTTATTTTTGCAACGCGTGAAACACACATACTTTAAAAATATTATTCCACCGACAAGATTTCGTGGAGTGCTTGACCAGTCTCCAAGCGCCATTTGCATATTTTTGCGAGTTGGGAGATAAAAGGAGGAGAGTAGCTACTTGACGCTTTTACGCTCTCGTCAATGCTCCTGGTGAAGGACAAAAGCGGTAGTAAAAATAGGCAGTTTGTAAAGACATACATTCCCCCGAATTTCATACAACTATGGATAGAAATAGCAGGCGGAATAGTTTTATCCATAATGTAATAGATAGAAAAAGCCCGACGTTGTTTCTTATTCTCCGAGTTCCTTACTGACCCTGATTAATCTCCCGCTTTAAAGTGTTTCAATTTGACGAAAAGGACATCGAGCTAGAAAGAAAGATGGCTAATTCAAATCCGCTGGTAATAGTTTCCTTCTACAATGAATCCAGTATCACCTCCTACCAAGATCCGAGAAGAAAAATAGCTCAATTCAGACATTTACCCAATTGTAGCAGGGCTGCTTATGACTAGACGAGATCAACTATTATTTAGAGAGCACACACCAAGATAAAAAAACACAGAAAGGAAACAACAAGTAATAGCTTTGTACCTCCAACAACCCAAATAATACTACCTGATTTACTCATTCACCTTTGAAACCACTTAAGGGAATGAAATAAGATATATCAATTTTATCTCGGTGATCTTGCGTTGTCAAAAAAGGTGGAAAGACGAAGCATCAGCAAAAAAATCAGCCACACACACACACACACACACACACACAAGCCCAACTAGTTCGCTGCCATTATACTCAAATTGTGTTTTCTCAGCGAACTCATTTTCTCATCCTCCGCTGCTTCCCATCACTGTTCGGTAAGTATAAGCCTCATGGTCATAAAAAAAGACAAGAAACTAGTAGTTACACAGTTTTTAAAACCTGAACCAAGACGATTATCGTACGTGAATGTGTACTCTTGTAGCCAATTTGACAGAAGTTTTACTTCCAATGCTCCTTTCTTTTCTCTCTTCTGTACTTTTATTTTTGTCTTCTCAAACACCGCGTAACTGGAGCAAACCACAACAAATAAAATCTTTGCTAATTCTTTAAGTATGTTTTATGTACGAGACAGAAGTAATTTAGCTGAGCTCTCAAAGCAAATCATATTGTACAAAGTACAAAGCATTGGTGTGGGGTACTTTTCTACTACTACTACTACTACGACTACTATTGCTACTACTACACCTACTACTACTCTTTTTCGTTTTCGAACGGCGTAAGTAGTCCGAATTGTTCTCTGCTATTTGTGTTTATATACAGAAGACAAACAAGCAATGTGTCTTCCATAGTTAGGCTACGTGTGTTGGGGAGTGTTGTTGGATCACTTTATACAGGATTATATTGTATAGGAAAGAAACTGAGCGTCAAGCAGAGAGAGAGAGAGTGAGAGAGAGAGATAGACATAATAATATTGTAAATGGATACGGTGGAAAAGAAAGGCAATTCATAGAACAGGAGTAAACCTCCGTCTTGACTGTGTGTAAAAAATGAATGAATTTGATCCCCGGTACATTTATACGTAGGTGGTTTGAATGAAGGCCATCAATGACATCATAGCACATCTATTGTTTGCTAGGGGAAAATGATCAAGATTAGGAATAATGTGATTGCTATGAAAGAAAGTGGAAAAAGCAAAAGAGACAAGTGAGGTGGTCTGAAGAAGAGTTTTGGGAAATAAACAGGCAAGAGATGGGTAAGTAAAAGCAAGAAGGATTGTTTATTTTCTTCTCAGGTTTCTTCTGCACTAAAAGTTCATCTATTTATCTACCTTGTGTCTAACAAGAAATAAGTTGCCGGTTGTAGGGGTTGTCACGTTGATGAAATGCTCGTGTTACGTTTTGCGGAGCGTATTTGATTGGAAATTGTTCCTTTCCATGCTGAATGCCTCTTATTACTTCAAGATTTTATGAGGTTTGAGAATGATAGTTAATCAGAAGTAAATACCAAGAATGGCTACAGAGCAGCAAATAGAAGCGTTGTTTGAACTGCGCGGGCAAACACAGTCCTCCATTAAGTCAGGACGGAAGATTAAAAAATAGGAGAGCAATATAAACCTTAAACAACAAGAGCATACGAATGTGGCAAAGCTATACCGAATCGACTATGAACATAGTATTTTGATTGGGAATATTTGAAGCGTGAGAAAATCGAAGTTTAAACTTTCATTTTGTATGTATTGTCGGAAGACTTGTCAAGGATTTTGTTGAATGTCTCGATCTTATTGGAAAAACATTAAGAGTAAACAACGCTCTAGGTCTACTTGCAGATGTTTTTACCCAAACTGCTACAACAAGCAAACGATGGGTATCATTATTTGGTAAAATTACCTAAAATCACTGCTTTTGGGGTTGCTTGACCATCGAAAAGCAGTGATTCTCACAATGCCCCTGACAAGTCTTCAGACAATACAAAACACAACACACAAATACGAGGTTGACAACTAGAGGTATCGACCCCTGACAACAGCATCTCAAAATTCACATTCGTTTTCGAGCGCCACAGTCATTAGTAAGTACAATTTTGAACTTTGACCCCTTGTAGTATCTAAATGGGTCCATAGATTTGCGCCAGAGTCTCAATATATACGCTTCGTCCCTTCATTACGCTGCATGTACACACGCATACATAAAATAGATTTTAAAAAAATAATAGTCAAACAAAATTTTATTTAAAGGCTTAGTATGTACTGCGCCTCCGATTGTTGATCAAAGTGTATCTATCTCTCTTTACTGTTTTCCCAGAACATTTATTTACCAGGAAACAGCATCAAAGACAAAAGTTGCATCACTATTTTACTGACACTAGAAAGGACATATGGTGAAAACACTCCCATCATTTACAGTCGACTCTTCACATTTCCCCCTTTTTAATAATTGTTCACGTTAGTCATTAATTGTCCCTTTTATGACAAAGTTGCTTTCTGCCTCTCCGTAAAAAATTACACGTGTAATATAGGCACTGTTTTGTTTAATTGAGGAAGTTCTGCTGTTGATAGATGTAGCCTACCTTGACTAATAGGTATTAATAGTATTAGTGTGAATTCCACTTTGAAGTTTTGCTAAATAGGATTATAAGATTAAATTGACATATATGAAAAAAGCATCTGCGACGTGAAATGTCCAAGTGCTATGCTGCTTCTAGGAGATCATAATGATTAATGAGTTTTACGGCTTCATAGTGCTCCGTCTGCATAGAAATGGAAACAGGAGTTTATGTCCCATACTCCCACATCTCAATTTGAATAGACGCATATACATAGGTACATATTGATTTGGCAACATATCATCGTTCAAAAATCACCTTTTCACTTCTCACATTGTAAAAGGTTTTTCATGTTCCGAATGATCCTCATCAATAAAACAATATTTAGGTAATTAAAAGGGAAACAATGTTAGACATAACTGTATTCTACTTTTGTGTAATTAACTTCCATACTTTCGGTGGGGTGGTGGTGGGAGGACTGCCATTTAATAACTTTGATGAATTTCCAAGGGAAAGTGTAATGCACTTTCAAACGGGGTAGTCAAGCATAACTTCATAACTTTCCGGTAATACTGTGCTGTTTGAGTAGATCCTCATGAAAATACATATATGCAAAATGACTGTACGGCTGCTGAATGTGTATATAACCGACATTCCTTCAATCGACCTCTTTCATCCTGCAGAAAGCTGCATACTTCATGGGTCATAATGCGGTATTGTCCCGTTTTGAGAATGACTATACGGCTGTTGCGTTTCAGGGGCGTTTAAACCACCGAATGACGAAACACAATTATTTAAAATGAAATAGTTTCAACGATGTGGGAAACTGTACATGGAACTACGACATCTCCATTCTACGTTTCAATTCGAGTCCATACGTTTTTATTTGTGTAAGTCCTTCAGAGAGGCACCGTTGTAACCACACTGTTCAATTCATGTGCTCGCGCTTCAATTTGTTTGAAATTTGAAGGAGGAAAGAAAAATCCCAGTTTCACACCTACGTAGCCTTGGGAAAAAGTTTATAAAAAAAGAGGTGGTTGTTTACGAGGGAGGACAAAAACCAAAAGGCGTCACAAGTGCTGCCTCATAACTTTCAATTATGACAACCAACCCATTCAATCTGGTAAACTTCATTGTAATCGTCATCGTGAAGTAGGCGAACCTTAACATCCGAAAAACCAGAACCTTCTCAAATAAAAAATGTTCCATTTAATTTGTCTCAAGCCAGGCTCCCTTACAAATTTAATAACTTACGTAACTTGCAAATGACCCATGCTAATGTTTGGTAACGCTTCTTCCGATTTTCCCAAAGTTGCAAAGGTAAGTTGGTATAGCACACTCCGGCGTTCGGATTGCACATAAGAAGGTGACTCAACGGAATGTACAAGTAGTTTAAACTGTTAATGAAACATGAATTTGACCAAATATGCGTAGAAAATACCTCTTAATTTTCGTCGTTATCCCTACTATCAACTAATGCGCATGTTTGCTGACAGTTTTTTAGCGAAAAAGTTTAATGTGAAGTATCTCTCCATTCTCCACCTTAAACCAATGTTTTGCATTTGGTTACTTGATCTCTTTTGCAATTTACCACAAATACCATGTACTACGTTTGTCATTAAAGTAGGGCATATGGCACAATACACTTTTCTTGCGCAAACCTTGGGAAAATGATACACGTTACTTGCTACTTGCTCGTACGAGTACGACCGTTGTTTTATCTTACTATTTATTTATAATAGTAATAATAAGGCAGTCAAAATTGTCTTTTGTGGCTCAATGGCATTTTCCTTTCTTGTTATTTACGTGGTCCACAGGGAGAGTGAATGCTTACCGTGTAGTTAATCTTCCCAGCTTGTCGGTGGGACTCTGAAAAAATCAATTTGAAGAGAAGGATGAGGAAAACAGAGTTGTCCTACCATAATTTATTTCCCTGAAGAGGAAGACGACCACGAGTAAATAGTAATGTTCTGCTTGGCTCCGCTTGAATTTTTCATCACTCGCATAATAGAAAGACGGGGAAAATACTCTTTTCATGACTAGTTGAAAATCCGTGGAGAGAATCACCGCCAACCAACGAGTCATCACAAAAGGACGAGGGAAGGAGACGTCATTTTGTTGTTAGTGTTTTCCAGTGTTTTTTCTCTCTATATGCCTGTCTGTGTAGACTGTAAACAAACTAGAAAAACATTGCTGTGTGTACAACAATTGAGAAACGGGAAACTAGCAAATTACTTTGATTGCTAGTTTTCAAATAGGTCTCTAGTCATACAGTTACACCGTTTAACTGGTTCCTGTAGCATTTAAATAAGAAAGAAGACTTCATCCATTTTCTCGTGCCCTCGAGATTATTTGTAAAAAAACGTAAAGAAAAAAAAATAGCAAATCGACATTTTAACAATTTTCCTTCCGCACCTGAACAAATATACCTAGTCGAGTTGTGTTATTTCTGATGGACGCTGCGACGTCACTCATCATTGTTGGGAGTAAGAGTGCTGCTTGCAAAAAAAAGTATTGCGCAGTTGAATACCAAGCTTACTCACGCTGTACTCTCACCTAAATCTGTAATATAGTATAAACTTCACATAATATATATATATGATAATATTTTATGCGCCACATTTTTATGCATTCTGTTATTACGTTAAGTTATGTACAAGTTCATGTTTGAAAATTTTCTCCTAGTATTATTATAACAAGAAACTCTGAGTTCATCCTTTAAAGATCATTTTTCATCATTAAATTATCGTACCTTGTCTTTCTATTTTTTCTCTCTAAAAATACTAGAACCGCTCCAGCCTTTTTATGTAAGTTACGCAAATTTTCTGTTGTATGTCGTGGCTACATTGATAATAATAATCATTTCTCTCTCTCTCTCTCTCTCTCTGTCGCATCTGTATAATCAGTAATACCTTCTCCGCCAACTGGTTCAACCGAGACTGCAGCCACTACCGCTGAGCCAAGTAGCACTATCACCACATTATCTACAGCCAACATTGCTGCCGCCGCAAACTCCCCCACGAAACCGACCGCTGTGCTGGGTGGCGGTGGTCGATTGACGACGACGACACCAACGCGATCCTCCATACCCAACATCCCCATACCCATATTTCAGGGAGACTTCGAGCTGGAAGGGAGAAACACCGGGGCAAGAACAAGTCTTGCAAGCACCATATCTGCAGCATCCTGCTCCACCGACCATCCGGAGGCGCCCTTGCTCATTTTTACGGAGGACGGGGATGGAGTTAGCACCCCAGGGTCAGCTACAACAACTAGTTCAAGTTTCCATTTTCTTTTGAATCCGGCCCAAGGTGAGGTGCAACACAAAAACTATCTTTCCTCTTTCCCCTGTACACATCTAGGTATGTTTTGTCTCTTGTGATAATGATAACAATACCCCCATCAGATCATTACAACCTGCAACAAAAGCATCAAACGAGTCTTTGTAAGCTAATCCATATAACTTTTATTTAACCACACTAACTCTTTTCAGTTCAGTAAATAACACTTAAAAACATGCTGTCCATACCGTGTTCATTTTATGCTGAACGGCAATATGCATGCCACAAGCAATTATCCCGTCTTCCTCATTTTAACACTATTCCGAGGGCTACAAGCTATCTCACGGGACGGTAAACGGCGATTATTGCGCAATTTGAACAACTGTACAAAAGTACCCTATTGCAATACCATTTTTTTCATATACCACTTTACCACTTCAACCCAGCTTTAGATCTCGAACGCTGAACGATAAATACTCGTTAGTTTTTAACGTTGCAGAAAGTTGTACTTCAAAGCCAGCGATGATTCCATTGTTACATAGCAATTATCTGGCACTAGGAAATCCCCCTTTTTATGTTCAATATTTATCAAGGTTCTGTACGCCGCACGATGCATGTTTTAACACATAGTGTTTCTATTATTATAGAGATAGCATAGTTTTTAGTCATCAGTCAGCTTCTCGGTCATATTTTGTCCGAATTTAAACATTCCCTCTTCCTATCAGTCTTTGTGTCTGCATAAAACCATATACAAATGGAACTAATCTTTAACTCAACAGTGAATTGACCAAACTGCTGCGGTAGCGATATAGTTCTCTCTTTATTTACACGTTTTGTGCAACCAATTAATTCGTTTTCCTTCTTGCCGTACATGTATGATGATGACATTTAAGGTACTTACTTCCCTGTCATGCCCGTTATATAGTCTATATTTTAACATTACTACAAATTCATTATTTTTAGTATTATTATTATTATTATTATTATTATTATTATTATTATTACTATCGTTACGTCAGCAGTGTTTTGTATAAAACACGGAGAGGTCAACAAATACCATTTTCTTTCAGGACACAACAGTGTGTGCATTTGTGCCCCGTTGCTAGCCTGTTTCTCTCGGAGTTTAACAACCAGAGGACGTTATAGCAGGCCAGGCCATATACACTTTCATTCACGATAACTTGAAGTACCCCGTCAGTCTTGTGTGAGTTAGATGATGATGAGTAAAGACTACAGACTTTGACGGCGAAAAAAAGTGCACACAAACATTTTTATACCTGAAGCATGGGCATAGGGGCAGACTGACAAAGCTGCTGAGTCTTTTAACTTGGCATCTTGGCATCTGTTGGCAACAGAGCTGTTATGGAATGCGCTATTAACAACAAAAATACGCATACGTCCGTATAAACACAAGAGTCAAATTGTTTGAAGTTTTCACGGAGAAAAAAAATGAGCACCTTTTTCAAAATCATCATCATCACTCCTGTCATAAAGTAATCTTTGTTGTATACGAGATAAACGCAAGGAAAAAGGTTTATATGACGTCGTTCTCCGCAGAGAGAGAGAGAGAGAGAGATGATTGTCGTCATTTTTGGCAAAAAGTACTTTTGGCGATAGTGATAGTGAAGGTACTTTTTGTGGGTCTCCTTCTGCGTCAGGACAGGAGTACTGGAGGATAACCAAGTGGTGTGGTACAGAGTTTTGTATTTTGTAGTAGGACAATTTAAAAAATTTATGTGTGCACCACCAATATATAATATTGTTATACACTAAAAATAGGTGTGCATGCTTCTTCTCATTGTACTACGACGACGATGGGTTCTCCGACTCCACTTTCTTTTTGGAAACGACTGCGCTCGATAGATATGATGATGATGCAGAGAGTAAAAAAATGTATGAGTGCGTGTACAACAAATGCATGCATATGCATGCATATCTTTATCGTTTTCTTGGCCTTCTGTGCATGATGATGATAAATGAAAAGAAACCACACTTTTTTTGTAAGACACAGCAGGCAGGCATGCTTTCAGCTTTTTAGTGAAATAAAAAGGAAGAAAATTACTTTTTGTACAAGTATATGCATTTCACATTGTAGCCACACACATATATTTGTATAAACACGCTGGCAAAAACGTCTGTGTCTACGTGTGGGGAGAACAGAGGGAGCATGTAGGAACAGAGGAGGGAAATCGGTTTTTAGGTTGAATAACGCAGACTGACGGACGCGGACGGTATTTCACTTCTTTTTCTTCTCTGAATCTATTCAACTTAATGTCTCTCCTCTCGCCAGCGGTAGCACCACCACCAACAGTTATATATATTGTTATTATTATTACTTTTATTATCACTGTGACTCTTGTGTTTCTTCAATACGCGTTTATTATCTTGTTTTATATGTTACAACGGCCATGAAACGGAGGAACTAGTGTGTTCCTTATTGTTCCGAGGTATACAGTATGCAAGTGTGTGTGTGTCTGTGGAATGTATGTATGATGATGGCGACGGGGCCATATACTCTCTAGCAGTAGTAGCTCATGGGGCTAAGAATGACTTGGAGACAGGATAAAATAAAAGTTTTTCTTTCCCTGCTATAATACACTTGATAATGTCTGTTTTGATGGCATTTTTTCATTTCTCTGTCACCTACCTCGATCGTTTATTTCAGTTTGACGATGGTCATAAAGGGGCTGATTTACACAGTTACGTACTTCCTTGAAGGAGTTGTTCATAATCATAACTCATATTGTGTGGACACAGATAGCTGACAAATACGCCGTCAGAATGGGGTATGTATATATCATTCCTTTGTTTCAATCTCAATTGAGTGATGTAATGGGTACACAGAGTACAGGATAAAGGGAGAAAATCTAGGGAATCAAAATAACTCGGAAACAAACAGCAGTGAAGTGAATGTATATGGCGAATTTTAGGAGGAAAGAAAGAAATCTAGGATGCCGCATTGTTTGCGTGGTCATTCAGGCTCTACTTACTACCATGTGTATTTTTCGAGGGGTCCGGCAAACGATAAAGGCAATGCGGAAAGAATTTTTCTTCAAGGACAGTCAGATAAAGCCTTTGTGGGGGAGAGAGAGAGAGAGAGAGAGAGAGAAATTATATGCATCACTTCAACACAAAGTTGGCATTTCTCCATTTTAGTGTTGAGCATCACACCCTCTAGTATTTTGATGACGATATGTATTGGGTTTATAATTTTTCAAAGATTGGAAAATTAAATTTAATATGAAATTTATCACAATGAATGATGTAATTTTCAACTCTTTGCCGTACTATCCCAATGTCAATGATAATACATATTGAATTCGTCATTAGGGAGCCCTGGATACATTACGTAAGTTGTACAATCAGCTTGATTACAAACTGTAATTACGGGCAACAATTTTTTATCCAATTCCACACGTTATTTTTGCATGCATCAATTTTAGGGAGGGTAACATATTTGTTTTAAATTTGTGTTTAGTTTGGGGATAATTGGAAAAAAACAAGTCTGCTTACAGTTTGTGAGTTGCCACTTCAAAATTTGAACATGCATTCATTCGAGAGTGCTATATCATCCTTGTAGATTACAAGGTCCTTCCAGATTTCCTTTATTAGTTTTAACGATGACGGAGTAATTTCTGTTTTGAACAATTTGCGTCATCCATGTCATTAACGACATCAACTCACACCTTCAACTACAAGATGGAGAGTGGTTTTGAGGTAAAAACACAAGATATCAGTAAATTGAATTTGTTGAAGTCAGAAGTAGGACAATATCCGGAGTAAAACCTCAACAGAGTGTCCATAAAGTAGTTATATTTAATAATTAAAATTTTGGTAATAACAGTGCTTTAGTTTGAGATTGGTGGTATTGCAATTAGTAGTCCGCACAGAGAGATGTTGTAAAGAAGAAACCTTGTAGAAGTGGAGTGGCGACCGGACGACCACTCAGATTGAAATATTAAATCTAAAGAGGGTCGCCCTACTCCACCACATAATTACGTGGAAATATTATGGAACCTTGGAAAATTCTGACGGGGAAATTGGTCTTTGCTCAAGAGCAGAAAATAGATTTCAAGTCTCCAGAGATAAATTTGTAATATACAGCAGTGGTTCATGTAAGCAACCACTGTTTCCCTAACTGAATGGACATTACTAGCCTGACAATTTCTGTTTTATAATTACTTCCGCGCAATTAAAGATAAGTGTACGCCAAACTTAGTTACGATTACGAAGCTATCCACGGTTACCCCGAGGCAGCAGCCTCTTGTGTAACCTGGCATATACAAATTCAAGGAGGTCACAGCTTACACTGGACCTATATAAGAATTATACATGTTTATTGGTCATAACTTGATTACACAAGTAAATTATTATGTACACAAATTTAGTATCTTCCCCACATTTGTATGATGGTACATCATGTTCACTTGACTTTTCTGGATTCCAATTAAAATCCCAAACCCATTAAACCACAGCACAGTAATTGAATTCTCAGTGAACTGTCAGGCCTTGGCTGCTTAATTAATTGGTTGTGAACGGTTGAACAACACCCTTAGAGCAATTGTATACTGTCAACAATATAGAATAAATACTCATCGATGTATGGTAGATAGGTGAAAGTGTAGCCCGTGTGGAGACTACATCATTATAGTGTATAGCTACCAGCAAGAGTGATTGGTTATTGAAGCATAAAGCTCTGTTGTGGCTTGTCGAATAATTTCACGTTACAAGCAACGGGAAGGAGCACGAGGACGTTACTTAACTGCATATGTGAAGCATGTTTACCTTTATCTTTTCCCTGGAATGAATTGAAAAAAAAGTTTTACTTTTTCCATGAAATGTATGTATTTTTAGGCAGTGGACTGTTCATAAAACGATACACATAAAGTCAAATAATAAACTTACTTTTTCTCTGTGTAATACATTATAATGCTGCTGGATCACGAATCACACAGCTGGGGGAGTTTTGTACTTTTTGGATGCATTGATCAGTTTTGTCGATACGATAACATTTTTGTACGTTGGGAAATGTTGTAAACATACACTAAAGTATGTTTGGAAAGTGTTCACTCGGCAGCATGAAACTATTCAACGACGACGCTGCTGCTGCTCCTCTTACGAGGAAACTGACCCTAGTGATGCGCGTCAAAGTCTTCCAACTACGTCGTCTTCGTGCAGTACAAGTGCACGGGGTACGCTGAAAATCAACTTTAACTTCAAATGGTGGCAGGTCTCTAACTCCACAACGAAAGAGTGCATGTATCATAAAGTAGAAAGTGTAGCGTCTAGTTTTTGCATTTTTTTTCATTCTCGAACGTATATTATTATCTCGTGATATATCATACCATACCTGGAAGATGTAAACAACAAACGAGAGCAAGGTGAGGCGCCACCTTGTACATTATCGTACTTTTGAAAATGAGAGTAATAATTAGGATGGGAGAACTGTTTTTTTTTCTATAGAATCTTGCTAGTTTACATTTGAAATTTTTTTTTACGAAATGGCTACCCCTTTTTCAAATTTACGTGACTGTTGGTATCTAATAAAGAAATTTCCGGTATTTTTTCCTCTCTCCCAGCAGAATAAGGGATGTATTGGAACGGGTGGGCGCCTTGTACATAGCCATTGGGGGTTAAAGTTGATTTTATTGAGTTTTACGTACTTTATTTAGTATGCTAGATATGTACGACAGCTTTCGGAAAATTTGGCGTGCATCCCTGCGATCACTCACTTGACGTTGTTAGTTACGAAAACTATATTTTTGTCTACACACTACCTCTTGCATGGTTCAATAAAAGCCAGCAAAGCTTATAATGTAGGACCAGCGTCCTGCAGTTTAAGAAATTTAGTAAGGACAACTCAAGAAAG
>JAHZNE010000228.1:0-12012 GCA_027744055.1 Callyntrura sp. NNG-2020 | reverse complement strand
AGACAGACAGACAGACAGACAGACAGACAGACAGACAGACAGACAAACATACTGATCGCATAAACTACTTAAGCATTAAAATGCTCTCCGTAGTTAATAACACAACTACAATAAAACTACCAAATTTCAGCTAATTCGGTCAAATAGGATGCACAGAAAGTGGATACCAATGGACACTATCGTTATTCGTTGCGGTTTTTAACCGCTTCAGGTTCCTAAGGATTATTTTTGTCAGGGAACACGATTCTGATATTGGTTGTTCATTTTGCGAGGGTCGTGTCAACACCTAACACACAAGGTGTGGAGTTTTCAAGTACTTAACTGTCTACAGTGCTTCAAAAGTACTTAAAACTCTTGTATGTACTTTCTCTTCTCTAGATTCTCTTTACAATAGTCTAGGTTTATGTTTTGGCTGTGCAAAAATAAAAAAGCTGTAACAATATTCCTTTTTCAGTTCTGCATCTAATTGTAATGGTCTGAGTACTGGGTGTGGATTTTGAGCGCACAAACCAAAAAATATACTTAATTTTATTTACAAAATATTAATTTTATGCTTATAAAATTTCGTGATTATACCCGATGCCTTCATTTACGTTGTATTTATGTTATCTGTAACAGCCTTTGTAGTATAAAATAAATTTTTTATTCTATGTGATGTACACATCTGTTGGGTCTTGAATGGTCAAAATATTCTAAATAATCAAGCAGCTCTCCAATTGACACTCCTCAGATATCCAAGTATATTCGTAGAGCTGTGTACTTGTCAGTTAAAATTGAAACCCATTTTACCCGAGTAAAACAAGCAATTGAAGAAAGAATGGTTCTGTGTAAACATAAATTTCTTTCATTTTGTTCGGACTTCACATCAGTGTGTCGACTTACATATTACGGTTACAATTCTCCCACATGTAATGCTGTGTACACACATAACACGTTTTAAATCTCAATATCACGAAAGCTTGCAAAACGTAGTACCGCCCTTCATTAAATATCCTTAAACGATTGACTTACAAAAATAGTAACTTATTTGCATTAGCGACGATATTGGTCTTATGTGTTATTTAAAAACGTAAATTTGCACATTAATCCATCTCTAGCAAATTTCGAGCTCAAATAAAACAAGTTCACATTTAAAAACAAATTGAAGTTAAAGTAAGTAACAGTAAACTTTTTGCTTGCGAAACGCTTACGATAGACATGACTTTCTCCACGCACCAGGAAAATGACTGCTTTATAAATTTGAATTTTGTAGTGACATCTCTGTTTGATAGTTCAATATCAATTCCATCAGGGCACTACGTTGTAATATATTTCTTATTTCCATACATTTGCCGCACATATTTTCTCCCTGCTTTCATGCGACAACAAATATTTGACAGCAATTCCAAACTGGACATGGAAACTGTTGAGTATTACTCCAAATACGTGCAACCATACAAAATCGTACTTTCTCCGCTTATTCGTAACATTACAAGTAAGAAGGAACGGCTCACGTCACTGGGTCGATTGAGATTCAAAATCACGACCCTCTTCATTCTTATTGTGCAAATACCGCTTCCCCCTTACGAGGACCTATACGCAAGTGGAGAAAGAATTCTGCCAGGAATCAAAATCGTCATATTCGTTGACTGGCGCCATCAACATGTTGCCGAACTTTCCTTAAACCTCTTGTGTCACAATTACTGCGACCCATTTTATCTGCAATCGCTAAACTATAAAACAAAATTAGTGGAATATATTTTACTTCGTCCCATTGAGTTACATAAGCTTTTGTTTTTCCATTCTTTTAATGCAATGATAATCAACGCAATTCTTTACACTTCGTATTACGAATACTTCAGTCCAGAACATTATGGAAACCACCGTTACGCCTGCAAAAATTTACTAACAAGGCGGTCCCTGCATTTCCGATGGTGCTCAACTGACATCTTATCTGCCATAACATTGGCACAAGTTCACAATATATCCTTTGTACTGTGGTCAGTTGAGGAAACCGATTTGGTGGAAAGAGACGGGCAGAGTCAGTTTATTTACGGCATGCTTTCCGCTCTTAATTACAACGACGTATCTACCCACATGTTAACGGGGCTTCTCTTTTCTGACTACGACTCAAGTTCTTTGTGTTATTGTCAACCACGGAAGAGCTCTGCCGCTGTTAAGTTTTCATTGTGGCTTAGTGCATTTTCCATTGATCTTTGGATATTCCTATTAATATTTGTAATTTTTGTTACAGGACTTCGAACAAATTTCTTGTCGAGTACGAGGAGCAACGACATTGAATTTGGCGCCATAAAGGCAATTATACTTTATTGTAGACATTTGTTGGACACTCTGGGCCGGTCAAACTCCCACTGATATTGCTGGTAATAAAATGTTGAATACTACCACAGCATTGGTTGGCTTATTGCTGTGCTTTCTGTATGGTAACAGCATTATAAGCCTCGTCGTTGCTCGACCACCTTTTAAAGGCTATAAAACTTTACGAGATATTTTGGATGATGGTTTTAAAATTTTGTGGTACTCCCATCAAAAGAATGGTCCCACACGTTACGAGCAAGATTTTAAACTCCGAGGACTTCTAGATAGATTAAATGAAACGTTCTATGAAGTTACAAATAATAATCCTATGGAAAAAGATGTGGCACGATATCTTTCGGGTCGTTTTGCTAGATGGAGGGATACATCAATGGTAGATATGCAACGACGAAGTTATCAAAACTATTTAAACACCGGAAGTTATGAGAGTCCCTACGAGTGTTACACGGTGGCGGAAACAATAAGTTTAAAGCCATATTTTTGGGGACTGTACACAGTTAACAGAGAATGACTCATTGCATCATTGAGGAGTATAATGGAATCCGGTTTACAAAACAAATGGTACGAATGGAGTCAATGGGCATACATTATAGAACGAAATTTACTGGTCGATGGAGCTTTTAATGTAGTTAGTCTACGAAGTGACACAATTGATTTGACCAAATTTCTAGCAGTTATGGTTTTGTTCGGTAGTTTACTTTTGACAAGTTTGATTGTTTTTGCGTTGGAAAACTCAACAAAAAGTGGGCTGAACCGTCGTTTATCAACTCAATTACGTATTGGTGGAAAAATAAAAGCAATTAAAGTAACTGTTTTAAATAGTTGATCCGAAAATATTAAATTGGGAATGGCACTTGCTGTTGAACAGTGTTGTTGCATCACCACAGTAAATTTATAGTAAGGTTTCCTATTACTATCATCAAACTCCATCACATAAGGTCCTTTGGGGTAATAAAGATACATTATCCAGCAAGCAACTCGTACCAAAATTTACAGAAGATTACAAAAAAATGACATTTTTTTAATACAAATGTGAACATGACGACCCGGTCATCATTTTTTGCTGATATATCTAAATATATCATAAAATGTAAACTCTCTACCTATTTTCTACAGTAAAATGTAAGATCAATACAGCATAAAGCTGGGATGGACAATAAAAACCATGTTAAATATATCTACAAACCTTTTCAAACCCTTGTTTAGTTTTAAAATCATTCGATACAGTCGAGGTTTTTACGGTGGAACACTTGGAATAGTCTTGAAAAATATGGTAATAGTGGTACGTCTACCTAACTGTCAGCTATGACTATATAATTTAATGTTTCGCTGTAAAATTATAAAAAAGCATTTGAATGTGTTCTTTGGTTAAACTGAAATTGTTTTTAACGTACTTCAAATAAAATTTCTAAACGTTTAAAATTTAAAATTAAATGATGAACACGCTAGCCTTAATATCGATCTCCATCATATCCTCAAACGTACATGACATACATATTTTATGTATTAGAAATTTATGTTTAAATACCAATGTTGGGTGCGTCATGGTTAAGAAATACTTTTTAAGTCAACTATTTTACATACTAGATACATTTTATTTGTGCTGAAGTACAACATTAAAATCTTGATGTAAAATGTGGGTGAGTCAGAAAAACTACAAAATCTACTACATTATTTATTCACCTGTGCCGAACATTTTGAGTTTTACAAAATAAAAGGGAATGACAGTATCTCTCATTTATAACTGGCCAAATGGCCAAACCACACAGTCCAGTTTCCTGTTGAATACGCTTTAGTAAACTTCGTCTTATAATCTAAGATTTTGCATTTTCAAATCGCAAATTTCTTATTTTTACGCCAATCATGGCAACCGATCTCGTGTGGAAATCTACGAATCTGGGATACTCACTTTTTAATTGTGTTCTTTGGTACAACCCCTTTCTCCAGTTTGATAGCAAGACCCAGAAATTGATTCACGTGCAAAGCATTCGAGATGTTATCCTGTTATACATTTTTCTCACAATTGCATTCACGTACAACGTAATAATGTTAAAAATTGTCTTTGAGTTCACACGCTCAAAAGATGAAACTACTGCGAATATAATATTTGTCATGTTCTACATGCTGGGAATGTGTTGGAGTACCATATGCTTGACATCGGTATTGATGTTTTTAGCTCATGGCGAGGAATTGTTGTGTCTGTATTTCAACACTATGGTTCAGTTTTGGAAGCAGCTAACTGCAAACAGTCACCGAAAAAATGGACATAAAACATCACTCTACGTTCAACTTCGTCAAGGTAATATCAAGTATGAAATTACAGATAAACTATCATATTATATATCGTATATAAACTGGGAGTATATTTCTTATTTTTTACAATGACAGAGATCCGACGCGCATTACAAGGTAGCAAGTTTGACGCAAACGGATTATTCGTAACAGTTTTAGTATTGGGTCAAAGCTTTGCAGGCATCACCATTGGTCCATCGTTAATTCTTTTGGGATATGACCCGTTGCATGTATTTATACAGTTGATCTTCGACAGCGACCAATTCACCCCTGTTCTTAGGTATGCTTTGCTGGTTCTCCGGTTTCTCACAGTTGTATGGTTTGCGGCCGAATCATGTCGTTTGGATGTTGTCGTGTTAGGAATTCCTATGGTGCTGTGTACTATGTACACAGAATGTCTGAAATCAATCAAAGTTAGAAAAGCAGGGCGCCAGAGCGTCTTGCCCTATCAGCAACTTCACTGTATTGACCAGACGGGAATGCTAATTGTTTCAAGCGTTGCCGCATCAATGATGACAAGTGGAGTATTAATTTTGGTCACGGTAAATTGGGTAGTACTGACCGGATGGAAGATGCTTCCGGTAAGCTTGTACATCACAATAGTAGGCATTGGTATCGTAGATTATTTAGTGTTGAAACAAACACTTCCACTGGTAGTTGGAATGTATGACCTAACCATAGAAATGATACACGACTGGAAATCTAACGTATACAGTGTGTCAGGAGACAGTCCTCGATACTGGAAGAAGGCGTTCATGTCCCAAAGACCAGTGGCCTTTTACTATGGATTTACCAAATTCGAAAAAGATACACAGATAAACTATTTATCCTGTATTTTGGACAATACTATAACACTGCTTCTTCTATAAGAATAATGTGTGGTGCATTTGTTGTTTGAATGTATTTGAAAATCGGGGTTATTAAGGTGCACTTTAGTGAACCTTATTGGAATTGTAGTGAGTGTCTGTTAACCCCGTCCGTCCGTCATCACGTTAACTCGTAAACGAAAACGAATTTTAAAATTCTGTTTTTTGTTCAACTTGTTAACTTTAATTGAAATGGCGTTTTGGACAATCGAAAGTTTTAGTTAACAGCTAATATGTAGTGAATATAAAACTTTATATTGATCCCCCGGGGGGAAGGGAGAGGTAAAATTTTAAATCTCACACAAATGAGTTGAAATTTGGTATGCTGGTACCATACACACCACTTTAAAGTTTACAAAATTTGACCAGGGTTGGTTGATCTAGTTAACCTCTAAAGGCTAAATGTAACTTTTGGTCACCTCGACAGTACGAACAACCTCCTACATCCAATAAGAATAAAAGTGCACCTTATCTACAACGTTTACAGCAGCTTATTAATATTTTATCGACTTTTCCAATAACGTTAGTTTGCAGTAAATAGTTAGTTTTTACTTAATAAATAGCTTATTGTTAGTAGATTTTAGTTGTATTAAGTTGGATCCTGCCTTAAATTGACGAATGGTAAAATGTTATGCATGTACAGTGTAAAACATGAGTCAAAGTTTTATAATTGGCTGTGAGCATATCGTGCTACTTAGTGTAGGATGAATTTACAATTCGTTGTATGTTGTAATGTTATATATATTCATGGCTATGGTTGCAAAATGTCTAATCTATTTTTTAAAAAGCTAAATCGTAGAAGCATTCTTTAGTTTAATTTTTTTATAAATATATTGCATTTACCACAAAATATTGAATATCTACTTAACTTATTAAATATCAGGTAAGATTTAAAAGATGGACGGTACAAATATTAATACATGAGGATATAAACTCGACTTTTGAATTTTGTNATTATTGTGTATCTCAAGTTATTCTAATTCGAGAAAATTCCTTTTACTTTGAGTGAATCCTTTATTAATACATGAGGATATAAACTCGACTTTTGAATTTTGTGAACTATATATTAAATCAACTTTCAAGTATTACTTTTATGTCCTTTATTTCCCCTTTACCTCCTCATCTCATACAATCTTAATATATGGAACTCTCTGTGCGTGTATTCTTCTAATCAATAACAGTCAACATCATGTCTCGTATCTTCACGTAAAATACCTTTGGTATATGCGTAAACATGTGCAGTTGCGCATATTATTTTGTCATTTAAATTAATATAATTCATGGTTAACATTTCTTATTCTGAAATGGTTAGTTTTTAAAAGTGTAATGTCAATATTTAAGCTATGATACCATGTAAATTAATAATTTACATATAATAAACTATTTAGGACAAACGTTTGTCGTGTTTACAGCATTAATTATAGTTAGAGTAAACACTACAGCATCTGCTTTAAAAGTGTATGTTATATTAATAGGACCATGCAAATGCAAAGAATATTTGAAAAACTACTTGAAGTTGAAAGTTGTTTTAATATGTAGCTTAATTATTATGTATATGTACATCTACTTAATAAGTTAAAACAATAAAAGTTGTAATAATAAACGTAAGTAACGTCGCTAAAACGCAAGAGTTGTTTCAATAGTGGTTTATTTCAATTAAGTAGTAAATATTGATCTTATGTTTCTCTGTTCTTTTTTAAACAATTTTCCTAGACACTCTTCAAGTGGTCTACGTGTTTGGCTTTTAATGAATTACCACGTTTAACACTGCTTGATGGTCATCTATTATTTTCCTCCGTTTGTGCTAATGATAGATTTTCTTAATTACAAAACTAAACTCAAACTATATATCGTAGTCTATTCTAAAACTATTCCTTGTCCATTGGCCTTCATTCTTATCCTTATTATAAGTAATTTATTGTCGATATCTGGTTTTACAGACTCTTCAAAATTTAGCAGTACTTAATAAATCCCTTTTGCTTAGGTCATTGTAGCCACTCATTACCATATATGTAGCTATTATTATTATTATTATTATTATTATTATATAACTAACAATAAATATATTGCCTTATTACACTTCACTTTCAAGTTTCATATTTTATTTACATATACATATTCAAAAGCTCACTATAGCTATGACGTCTACGTAGATTGCTTCTGACTGATGTCTCACCGTCCCACAATAAACTTAAAGATTCATTTGATAGCTTGAACTGATGGAATATTGTTTGTTTGATAAGATTCTTTAATACGCAAGAAAATATTTCTTCAACGGGATTGCATATTTAAAAATGATACGAAAAATCTTCTTTCCTACTTTCACCATAATTTTCTTTCCAAACCTAGCAAGTTCTTTAGAAAATACAGATCAATGTTTGAACAATTTGAACTTAATAGTGCAGACGATGTTCAATCCCGAAATCTCTATTGATTTCGGACAATTTGTAGTGACATTTTTTGCCTTTCCTTGCATTTATCCCGAAGTCCGCATGCCTCAGTTTTTACGGCAACAAGTGTTTCCCAACGCTTCAGTATCACATATGGGACGTGAAACAATGTTCAAATATGTACAGCCTTCTAACATCGTGCTTTCTCCGATTCTTCGAAATCTAGACAATAAGCACACGTTGCTGATATCACTTGGTAGAATAGTATTCAAAATAAATACACTCTTTTTTCTTGTTTTCCAAATTCCCTCTCATCGGGAACCAAACCAAAGATTTTTTACAGACGAAGAATGGCTTTTGCCAGCAACAAAAATCCTCGTAGTGCTGGATCGGTATCAACCAAATTTCACTCAAATATATATTAAATATATATGCATCGCTTACTGTGATCCGTCATATCAAGATTCATTTCCATATACTACAACACTTGTAAAAATGATTCTTCTCCAACCATTTAAATTGCATAAACGATTGTTTTTTGTTAGTTATAGTGGTGAGACAGTAAATGCCTTAGCTTATACCCATTATGAAGAATATTTCAGCATGAACCAATACAGTAAAGATCGCTACGCATGCAAATACTTACTCCTTCGTCGCTCATTAAATTTCTATGTGTTCATCCGACATTCTCTCTACTATAACACTGGCAGAAGTTCATAACATCTCCTTTGCCATAAGATCAACTCAAACAGAGCAACATCTCGTAAGACGGGGTTCCGATAGTCAAATTATTCAAAGCATGTTGTCGTACGAAAATTATTCTCGCCACTCCAATCACATTATTACGGGACTCCTATTCTCTGAATATGACTCGCGTTCCCTTTGTTACTGCCAAGCCAAGAAAAATACTGCCGTTGTTAACTTTAAATTGTGGATCACACCATTTTCTATGGATCTATGGATATTCATATTGACATTTTTAACGGTGGCTACGGGATTACATTTCAACTACATTTTGGATGATATAAACGTAGGAGCAACTGTACGCTATTTTAGACAACTTTTAGAAACAATAGGACGTTTTATCGGTCAAACACCTACAATTGGTACTGGTTACAAAACGTGGAATACGACCATCGCATTGGCTGGTTTGCTGCTTGGATATTGGTATAGTAATAGCATTACAAGTATTGTCGTTGCTAGACTACCATTTAAAGGGTACATATCTTTAAAAGAGATTTTGGATGATGGTTATAAAATACTCTGGTACTCTACTAAAGAACCTGGTCCTACAGATTATTATGACGATTTTAAAGTCCGTGGGCTTGAAGATCGACTTGCGGAATCGTTTCAAGAAATTGAAAATTTTAACCCTACAGAAATAGATGTTTCACAGAAGCTCTCGAGTCGTTTTGCTCGATGGAAGGATACGTCTATTGCAGATTTTCAAAGACGAAATTATCAGAGATATTTAAATGCGCAGGATGATGATAACCAGTTTGACTGCTATATGGTGGCAGAAACAATCAGAGCAGTTCCATATTTTTGGGGGTTGTATACTGTGAACAGAGAATGGCTGACGCTTTCTTTAAGGAGTATAATGGAATCCGGTTTGCAAAATAAATGGAATGAGTGGAGTCAATGGACGTACATTATGTCACGGAACTTATTTGTTGATGCATCTGATAATTCTGCCATCCTTCAAAATGATCATATAGATTTGGCAAAGGTTTTGGCGGTTACCATAATCATCAGTCTTTTATTTTGTGCAAGCTTGGGTGTGTTTATTATTGAAAATTATACTTACAATACCTTACGTTTCGTTTCTAGGGGTTATTGATTAGGGGAAATGAGTCTGGGTTTACTAGAATTGTCTACACTGAACACTTTCATTTCATGAATCATATTTTCTGTTCAAATTTTAAGATACCTTAGGATAATGTATTGAAGTTCTCATAACTATATAAGTTATTAGCAGACTGTAAATTTCTAGGTGCAATGAATGAAGAGAATAGGCGCCTATTTATGCTCCAAAAAATTTCAAAATAGGCAAGAAAATATGCAAATAAAAGTCGTTTTTTGTATTAAAATGTACAATATTTACATAAAAACTATAAAACACGTCAATTAAATTAGAGACTTTCACATTCCTCTTGTAATGACAAACAACGCTGGCTCTTTACACTAAAACATTGTTTTCTGGCCAATAGCTTTCTCCATACTAAAACTACATTTAACTTCCACTGAAGTCGTTGGGCAGTATTATAGTTTAGCGTTTGCATATATGCTAAGGATAGCAGTATTTGTATAATCTCTACTTGGATTTCCAGTAATTTTACACGTTTGGGATATTTCGAACTGAAGAATGTCAGTTTTGTTGAGCCGCACTTCCTTCTAACCGTTGTAGATTTTAAATATAAGTTAATTATGCTTTAGAAAATAATGTTCCTACAGTAAAACTTTACATGAAGGTCAATGCTACAAACTAAAATAGAAATAGTGTACCCCGAATACAAGACTACTCTGAATTGACAGAAAATATTAGTTTATAGTGGCTAAATGAGTGATAAATGAAGGCAGCTGCTTATTATCGTTCATAAATTTAGTGTACCCCGAATAGAAGACTACTCTGAATTGACAGAAAATATTAGTTTATAGTGGCTAAATGAGTGATAAATGAAGGCAAGCTGCTTATTATTGTTCATTGTAAGTAGTTCACTCCATTTTTATCTTGTATGCCTACAATCTTTCGAATTTGATTATAAAATGCAAATTTATGCAAATATTCGCTTATTTTTGCATAAATATGCGATTATGCACAAAAAAGCTAAAATAGGTAAAATAGGTGAAAATAAATGCCTCTTAAACGACTTATTTTAATAGGATATAGATGCATACTTGATCTTAGGTCAATCGGCGAACTCATAAGAAATATGTAAATACCTAAAAATTTACAGTCTGGTAATAAGTTTGCATACTACTACGCGTTGTATTCAAAATGATTAAATATTTATTTTAACGCATAATTCATAATTATTTAAAGCTTCAATGCACTTTACTCAAACGTCCTAAGTATTAAAAAACCAAGTAGAACAAAATTGTAAACGGCTCAAACGTTGACCTATTTTTACACATTTATCAATAGTAGGGCATCTGTTATATTGTTATTGAGTGTGTCCAAATAAATTAATACCGCATCCTTCGTGAAAGCAAAGCTACTTCCACATTTAATTTGTATAGGCTGTTGTGCCATCCACATTCTTCTCAAATACCCATTACGTTCCGCTTTCCCTCCTTGAAATTTTAACACCATCTTCTCTATAAATGTTTTACTTGATTGTCTTACATCAGCGCCCCTGTCCATCAAATAAAGGGTCAAACCTAGACCCCCCAAAAACGCTGCTCCAAATGCCAATTGCATAAACACTGGTATAAACTTGGAACAGTTGATCGTAATCCACAACAATACTGTAAGGATGATTTGACTGTAAATGACGAGATTTGCCGCAATCCAATTAAAACTGGTGAGTGCTCTATTTGAAACCCGAGTTAAAATGATGTAGCTTCGTAGTACAGATTCCATCTTAAGAGGTGCATTCGAATTTGCTCTAAGTGAGGATATGCGCCGCTGTACACATAATAAACTGCTGACATATATACACATAACTGCAATAATATCTCTAACGATAAGTCCAAGTATAAATGCCCCACAACTGAGGACAATCCTTAAATACCAAGATATTGAAATCCCGTTGTTCGAATGCCAGATATATTTAAACAGGGTCTGCCAAGGATCAATTTCAAAATAGCACATAAAAAATGGCGCTGGTAGGCCAAAAATAAGGGACCCAAAATTCAGGAACAGGAGCAATTGTCCAGGAGTGTCATTAAAGATACTGTTTTCCGTATTAACATTCAGATTTCCATGCAATAGCCAGTTGATAGCTTCGCCAACAATTTCCCCGTGGGACAGAAAAACGATACGGGATCCAACACAAACAAAGGCAGCCCAAGTCGTGATTAAAATGGTAACACCACTGCGTACTAATTCCCTTTCAACCAGTTGTGTTGTGGACGTTCCGAAGAAACTCCACATTAGAGATATTACCCCAAAAACAAAGTATGCTCCACTAATAAAGAGATATATG